>JAABNY020000032.1:12362630-12390841 GCA_015164015.2 Brevimyrus niger
GCTTTTCCCTTCCCTTCCCTTCCCTTCCCTTCCCTTCCCTTCCCTTCCCTTCCCTTCCCTTCCCTTCCCTTCCCTTCCCTCCCCTCCATCTTTGCCAAGCCTGAATGCCAACTTGTGGTCCATTTCCATGCTGTGTGTTTTTGCTAAACTCTCCTGTAGCTCTGAGAATGAGCACAGGAGTTGCCCTTTTCTAGAAGTCCGGCCAGGTTAATTAGGGTCTGGTGTTCACTCCCCCCCCTCCTGACCCCATGACCCTGCCCCTAGGTGTTTAAGGAGGAGAAGTATCTGAAGGATGCGGTGGAGTGTGGTGAGGTCATCTGGCAGCGGGGTCTGCTTCGCAAGGGCTACGGCATCTGCCACGGCACGGCGGGCAATGGCTACGCCTTCCTCTCCCTCTACCACCTGACGCAGGAGAAGAAGTATCTCTACCGAGCCTGCAAGGTACGTCTGCCCCCCTCTGGCTGGAGGCTGAACTGTAGCCCTTCTCAGGTCACCTGAGGATGCTGGTCCGTTTTTATGGGCTTCTGTCCATGTAAATTGCCTAGGTGGTTTTATGGTACAGTAATGTTTTGGTCAACGACAGACCGCATATACAAAAGTGGTCCCATAAGATTATAATGGAGCTAAAATGTTCTTATCACCTAGTGACATTGTAGCCGTTGTAACGCTGCCTTACGTAATGCATTACTCGCATGTTTGTAGTGATGCTGGTGTAAACAAACCTACTGCTCTGCCAGGCATGTATAGTTCCCTTTTATGATGGAACCGACTGTTATTTGGAACAAATGTGGAAGAAAGCAGAGAAATCAAACGAACGATAGATAGCATGAAAGGATGTCTGCCGGTAGGTAGATTTCACTGATTGATTTTGGAAAGGAAAAATTAAAACAGAGGATAAGGTGTATGCTATTCTGCAATTCTACAGTTACTCACAGCATATTGAGAATCACATCTAGCATGTAACTAATACTCCTGATGAACAGCATTCACATAAGAAATGAAGAGGAGGTCGCTGCTAATGAGAGAGAACACCTTTGGGTACGTTCTCCCAGGTATGACGTCATTGGGCCACAAAACGGATGAATTACAATGAACGGTATTCAATGGACATTTAGCGTTTATTAGATTAAGCCTTGAGTGTTGGATGGGGGTGGAATGCCCTGGAGATAACCCCCCCCCATAGCTGCCATGTCTGACATGTGGAATGTCCTGGTAACAAGCAGGTATACAGAGAGGTCCCCCCCCTACTCATCTGCTGAATATTTCATAACTACATTACCTGCAGCATTCCTGACGGCCACCGCATGTGGTGTATAGTGAGATTTGATATCGAGTGAACATCTCCGGTATCCCAGCATGCTCCTTTTCTGTTTTGTAGCCTGAGGTAGTTTTTGCTTTTTTTGGGGGCTTCGAAGAGGCGCTGCTGTTCAGATATCTACACGCCGAGGGTCTGTGACCTCCGTTTTGTTCGGTGGGGGGCAGGGGTGACGCGTGCCCCGTGGCAGACAGCTGTTTAAGACGCACAGGAGACGCAGTCTCTGAAGAAACCGCTCATTAGCGGCTAACCGGCTTCACGTCTGCGTGTCACAGAGCTGCGGTCTCGGGGTGCCACCCTGAAGCCTCCAGCTGCAGCGGGAAATCAGCTGAGCGTGGTGGTGAAGTGGGGGGCTGCTTCAAACCAGCACGGCCTGGCGATGACGCCGAACTCCGGGCCGGGCAGCTCCCATAGCGTCTAAGTGTTTGTTTTCGCCTTGTTCCAGTTTGCCGAGTGGTGCTTGGGGTACGGGACTCACGGATGCCGCATACCAGACAGACCGTACTCCCTGTTTGAAGGTAATGCACCTAATCCTCTCCCTGGCATCTCCTGAGCGTCACATGGGCTCTCAGTGTCTTTAATGAGCTCCCTCTCCACCGCCTGCGTGTCTGACGTAACCGCTCCTGGCAGTTCGCAGGAATCCATTAACTTCACCATCTTCCAGTTCCCGGAACCCGAGCTGCTGGCCTCGTGTCCATATTACATGCGTCTAGCGGCTGGGTTCTGTCTCCGGTAGCCCAGCCGGGTAGCTGGTAGTCATATCACCACCGCAACCTTGAACAAGGCCCTTAACCCCAATTCCTTCAGGGCTCCCAAATACATGGTAACAGGCTGCCGCACGCACCAAGAGCGGAGTCCCGTGTGTGATTAGCTGGATCTTGTTATGCCTCTGCTGTCCGGCCACAACGCCTTGCGCAGGCTAATGCTGTAGTACCGAGGCGTGGCAAAGGCGAGGGCTCCGATTCGAGGAGCCAGTTTATCGCACAAAGCGCATTGAGGGAAGAAATATGTGGAAGACGGATGAGAGCCGCTGGCAGAGCTTCTTGTTGGTCTTTGTGGCCACTTTCTGTGACCCCCCCCCCCCCCCCCCCCAGTAATGTATGACCAGTAGCATCTAATTCCCTCCAATCCCAATGAGGTATAATCTGACCATTTACTGACCATTGAAATTTCTCATTGGTTACTGTACTCACCTGTTCTTCCCCTCTCTCTTTTAGGCTTGGCAGGGACCATCCACTACCTTTCTGATGTGATCGAGCCTGAAACTTCCTGCTTCCCGGCCTTTGAACTTTGATCTCTACTTTTGGGTGATCTCGGACTATCTGGGTTGGGATGACTCAGAGCCCCGGCGTTGACCCCCCACACCCCAGCCCACGCATGCTTCTCTTGCCCCCACCCCCCCACCAGTTGCCCTACTCTCATATGAGCGACTCCTCTCACTGACACATGCAGTCAGAACGCTCAAACTCGGCTTGTGCTGAAATATGTGATGTTTTTTTTTTCTTTCCTGTCCTTTTTTATATTCGTGTCACGAATGAAGCCGAAATCACCGCCTTTATAAACGAACCTTTTCCTTTGCCGAACGACAAGCTCCCTCCCCCAAATTTTAAGACCGGATTCATCGTATGATTAACTCGCGCCATGTTTCTGCTCTAAACGAATGTCGCTCCACTCGACGCGCGCCATCGCAGCCTTTTCCTCACGATAGATTAAACGCTAGAGGATCAGTGTAACCATGATGTGAGTTACTGCGTCTCTCTAAATAGCAGCCCATTCCCACTGGTGCCATTTTTTTCAGATTGATCCAGTGAAGCAGGTGCTTTGTTTGGGGGGGAGTCTGCGTGTGGCGTGCAAGCTGCCTGCCTCTCGTTGCGGAGATGGATTGAAACAGTGGTGGCATACAGTAGTTATAATTGGATTTATTTAAAAAAAAGAAATGTCCGATGTTCAAATGGCAGCTTTTTGCAGTGTGTGCAGAACTGCTGCAGTACCAGTGGGGCCGCGTGATGGAGCGCGGCTCGTGCCGCCTCCCGCGATCGGTTGAAATCATCCATCATGGGTGAGCCCCCCCCCCCCAGCCTCGTGCGGAAACTTTGCGTCCTGCTTTCTCAGTCCGTAGGAGAACAAACAAGCATTCCGCATTAGGGCGCTTTTTTTGACACATTTCCATCCAATCCCTCGTCGCCGTTTATATACAAGCGTGAAAATGGCAAGTCCGGGGGCCTTTCGAAATCTGGAGTCTTTGATGAAGGCGTCTGGGATCCGAACGGAAGGGGACATTCATCTTTCAACCAGAACCCTGCTTTTTTGCCTGCCTCTTAAAAAAAAAAAAAAAAAGAAATCGCAAACACTGTTATTGTTATTTTGCCCATGTGTTACAGTGTGTCAAATCCAAACAGTATTTTGGTTCATGGGGAATATGTGATATTGAAAAGATGGCAAAAGGTCAAATGTTGTGGATCAAGAGAAAAAAAAAAAATATCCTGAAATTTCACTGAATGACATTTGCTTTTTTCCTTCTCCTCAAAAGCTTTACACATCTTCAGATCTAAAACAGACCAATCGGAATGTCCAGCGGAGGGATCAGCCTTTTCTGCCTTCATGCCTCGATGACTTATTTATGTTAACCCCGTGTATGAGGCGAGCCTGAATGTGAATTTTCCCCGATGTTGACTGGTGTAAGCAGCATGGTTTTAAGCAGCGTAACAGCAACACCTTTTGGATTTATAACGCTGAGCCAAAGAGCATCAGACCACGGGAAAAAAAAAAACCATCAGCCTGATATATGAATGGCAAGATAGTCGCAAAGGCGTTTTTAACGAGCCGTTCGTCATGCTCCTGGCTGAGGACTTAATTTAAATGTGTACCGGACCTGTCCGCTCGCTGCTGATGTGAAATTTAACCCCCCTTTTAAAGGATGAGATCCCACTTTCTTGCAGACAGCCGGTAATTTTCCAGTAGCTGTGGTGATGTCCAGAAGCGGGTTTGTTGAGGGCATTGCGAATATTTTATGCGTTTTAATAAGCTGAGAATTTTACAGCTGGTCTAGGTGACGGCGGGGGTGAGACAGCAGTCGTTATTCAGTCGGGAACCAGATGCCGTTAATTAAGCATGAAGGGTGGGTGGGACGACTGAAGGATGACAGATGAGGGGAAGCGTGAGCCTCGTCCGATTTGGTCAAATCTCTTCATAAATTCAGCAAAGCGGGCCAGGTTGCGGCAGCTCCCAGACTGCACCGCTCCATGTACCTCCATCATTCCACTTCCATCCAACTCGTCACTATTCCCCAAATCAAACTGTTAACGTGACATGCTATCCCAGAGGTCGCTATCTGTGGGACGGCACACTCATGTACTTGGTGGAGGGAAAAAAATAAACAAAAGTTGGAACTGGTTATCTGTCTTGATGGCTTTATTTTGCTTATTTTAAAGGCCGGCGCGTTATTTCCAGTAAAATACAAAACCCCTTCCACTAATTGTATGCAACGCCTTGCTCGAGGGACTGTTGTACACTCCCATGTACCACATGAGAGGCACCCGTGCTATATTTCCTTAAACATTTTTTGTACTCACCATTTAGATGTCTAACATAAGCAGCGAGGTTCTGCATCATTACCCATTGCAAATTAACTTCTCTGCCCTCAAGGCTTTTGCATTTATTGTTGCTAGTTAGTAAATTTCAGCATCTTATAGTCTGCTTCATTTTTTTTAGTGAGAGGTGTTGTTTTCTGTATGTAATCTTTTCCGTTTCTTTAAATCTTAAGTCTGATAATATCTTTACTCCCGGGACGAGTCGGGACAAAGCCGTTCCATTCTGTCTTCCTTTGTTTGCCGACGCGGTTTGACCCGTTTTCCTCCAGTAGGCTCTGGGCCGTGTGTCCTTGGATCGCGCGGCATCCCCACTTTCTGTGGTGAGCGTCTGCTCGCTGGGCCATCGATCCGTTTACTTTCAAGTCTTTCCTAGTCTCGTTTGTTTTGATCCAGCCGTTTTGTTGACAGACCCGCAGTAGCTGAATGCATGGAGGCCCGGTGGCTGGGACTGTGATACCTGATCTTTCTCCAGGTCTTGAAATCGAGAGTGACCACCTAATGCACACATTTTGAAGCCGCTTTACGCTGCATTTCCCTCTTGGATTTAGAGGATCAGTGGTCATTGTTAACACACCACAGCACACAGTGCGCAACAATGAACTGTGTCCTCTGCATTTAACCCATATGTGACTTTCATGACATAGCAGGGGGCAGCTAATTCAGTGCCCAGGCCCGACCAGCATGTACAGGGCAATCGCCTTTAACTGAAAGCTGATTGGCCCTTGGAATGCCACCACCCCTGTCACTCACCCAATCAAAATACCGTATCATTGGCTAAAGATAAGGTTGCCCCCTTTGTATGAATTGTGGCCCTGTAAGAATCCTGAAATTTCCCCTGCCAACTGCCATATTTGGGGGTGGGGTGTAAATACACCCCCAGAGGATGGAAAAGCACAGTGCTTTGCAGGACCACTGGTCCTTCTGCACATGATGTCCATTTACCATATGCATTTACCCAAAGTGATCACAGTACAGGGAGGGATTACAATTTAGGCGTGTTTTAGTGGATTTGAACCCATGCCTTTCACGTTGTTAGAAAAATACTCTATTTGCTGAGCTATAGGAGCTGTCTGAAGATCTTTCCTCATGTCTTTTCAACCCCAAGCACTGCGCCCCGGGTGCTGAATTAGCTGCCCCCCTGCTATGTCACGATGTCACATACGGGTTAAATGCAGAGGACACAGTCCATTTTTGTGCACTGTGTCAACAATGACAAAGAAAAAAAAAAAAGATTAAAAAAGATCAATATGGCAAAATACTGCATGTATATGAGCGTATATGTTTACACATTACGGCAGTTCTTTATGTTTGACAATTGAGTATACATTAGCTAAGGTTTACATAGAGTGAGTTTATCTTATTTGTTTTTCTTTTTTTACAGTAGCAAATGAAACATTTGCAAACTGACTTTTATTCCCTAGCAGAGTTGAGCTTTATTTTTAGTTTAGAAACAGCATTAGGTTTGTTTTGCAGAGAAATTCAGTGATTATTCCATCACTCCACCAGCAGAGAAGGTGAATCTTAAGTACCTCTGGCCTAACCCATTTCCAGGCTGCATAGTTAAACATGATACACATATTATGTGTGGTCAAAATGAAAGATTTTACATATTTTTCATAAACTTTTCTCCCTAACAAATTTGTAAAAATTGTGCCAGCACAAAAGAGGCCACACAATTCGCAGGCTTTAAAAGGACCAATTCTGGATTAACATCCAGTGAATTATGGGATTGTTTGGGGTTTTGTGTATGTAATTTAAAAATGACGTCGTACTATACGAAAAAATAGTTGATATACACTTACTTCTCTAAACTGCTAGCTGAATTGATTTTAACATTAGCAAAGTTATTTATCTGGGGGCTTTTCCACTAAGCAGCATTTGTTGCTTAGCCAGATAACTTGTCGGACTCCAGGTCGTGTGGTCAACATGTAAGTGAAGGAAGATAAAACCCATTTAGCCCAGACTACCTTAAATTCAACAAGTTATACGGCTAAGCAACAAATCCCGCTTTGTGGAACACCCCTCTGGTCTGTAAATTATTCATGGAAATGTAGTTGCTTTAATCCCCATGCTATCTTTGTAAATATGAGACTGAGGAACTATTCAGTCTCTGTCTAACTAATGGTTAATTGTGTTGTAATTTTGGTGCATGAATTTGAGTAGTATCATTTAATCCTGAGGGGTCTTTGTTCTGATCGGCCCTAAACCATTTTAAAACACGCAGGTCCAGCCCTGGTGTGTTGTTATTGCTATGATGACTACCACAGGGAGGATTGTGGGACAAGTTTCATTCCTGACAGACACCCTGGTAGGAAATGTTTATAAAGCTCTGAAATCATTCCATCGCCCCCAAACAAAAACAGCCACCGTATCAGCAAAACTTTCTGATGATTTTCTGAATTTCTTTTTTTCTGTTAAAGCTTTTGTCTTCAGCTTAAAAACACACAGCCTAGTGCAGGATTCTCCAACTCCGGTCCTGGAGAGCTACTATCCAGAAGATTTTCTACCTCACCTGAGTTCTGATGAGCCAGACCTGTTCCGGGTATTTACCTGAGATCAGGTGTGGTTCATCAGAAGCCAAGTGGGATAGAAAACCTACTGGACCATAGTTCTCCAGGACCGGAGTTGGAGACGCCTGGCCTAAACATTTTAAGAGGGATCAGGTCACAGACTATGATCCAAACGGTTGCATTTATTACACGATCCAACTGCAGGCATTTGAATACATATCGACAGCAGGTCACAGCACCCTGCGAAACACTTAATTCACTGTCCAGCACACAGATTTTCAGCTCTTGCAGTATCCTTTGAAAAATGCCAGAACTCTTTCTCTGCTTGCAGCAGAAGTGCAAAATAAAGGTACTGTCACAACTCTACCGTGTCTGCAAATTATTTCATTTTATATTCCTGTACATCAGAAGCCTGTGAACTCAGAAGTCGGTCAGTTAATCACGAGCAGGCAAGCCGGACCTCCAGACTCTGCTGGGACCTTTAACTGCGTAAATGACTCTTGTGTTTCTGAGACCTGCCTGTATGTTTGTTGTTCCCTTTGGCATCCTGCAGTGTGTACTCTGTAAAATAGCTCCCCAATTCCCCCAACCTATGGCCTTCTTTGCCTCCAAATAAGCCCCCTCCCCACCTATAGACAGCCTGATTGTAAACCTCACCTTCCTCCCCCTTTGGCGAGTGGCGCTTGTAGGCGCGCCTCCTTTGGTAAACGATCGTTTGCTTCGTAACGCCAAAATGTGCTCCATGGATAATTTCCTTCTCGCGCTTGACGGAAGGTGGGGAGGAAACGCGCCGATTTCAGCCCTAATTTGAGCCGCTGCTAGCAGAGCGGTCACCTCCGGGAGCGAAGCCATCTGCTCGGAGACGCCGGTGGAAACACCGTTGACGTCACTCGCCGTGTTTACATTAGAGCTGTCCTCTTCTTCGGCACAACCGCTATCCTGGGCTGAGCATGTTTTCCCGCCATTTTAATTTCTGTCAGACACAGTAGCACAACTCTCTCACACACACAGGGGCGCTGTAAAGGGGGGGGTAAACGATGACGATTCTCGGGACCCATGACTGAGAGGGGGCCCAGAGAAGCCCCTAATAAAATTGTGTTGGGGGCCCTTGTCAAGATTCTTTTCATGGGGCCCAAAATCCTTAGCAGCGCCCCTGCACACACACACACACACACTACCCAGACAGGAGGGATCGGCAGATTACTTGATTCACCTAAGCAATAGTCTAGTTTTCAGGTAAAACCAGGTCAGTCCTACCCATTAACACAATGATGCAAGCTTGTTAGCGGGAGTGTGAGAAATCGACTAAGATGTCACCAGAAACAGACCGATTTGAAAAGACTAAATTGGGTTTAATGTGAAATTAAGAGAACAATGGAAAAAATGCATTCAACAGTCTCATCGTAAGCACAGAAGGAATTTTACATCCAGGCTTGGGTGTCATGTGACCTCCGGTGGTTTTCCCGGTCTTCGTGTTTGGGGGCACTATGCTCGGGAAGGCTGGGGGGGGTGACAGGCACTCGTTACATTTGGGGGGATCATCGCGACCCTCCTTCCCGGCGATGAGCTATCCAATCAGACGAAAGAAAGAGAGAGAGGCTGGGACACATGTCGATCGATCGCTGGAGCCAGAGGAGATGTTACTTCTTCTCTGGGGTTGAGAAGACCTGCTCGTAGGGCGGGGGTGAGTGGTTGCAGTAGGATGGGGGAGGTGGGTAAGAAGACATCATGTGGGCGGAGCTTGGCTGCACCTGATAGGCGGGGGCCAGGGGTGGCACCATGACTTTGTTTGGGTCCCCGTGGGCCTGCACCCGGGGGGGCTGTGCCCCTTTGTCCCCCCCCCAAAAAAAAAAAAAAAAAAAAAAAAACAGCCAGTCAACAAGCACGCAAACCTCATGGAACACAACGTCATCAAGCAGATGCTGCTCAGCGAATGAGAATAACTGGGTCATCACAATGTAAACGGTTTCCAGGTTACTTCCTGCCTCTTGACAGGAAGTAGGAGATGTAGCTTACAAGACAGAGTGCTGACTAAGAGCAGCCTGGGGCAGCAGGGATGGGTGCTTTAGCACATGCTAAGCTAATTGGTCGCTAGTACGCAAGTAATGATTCATCCAGTTCACCACCATTTTCTCCCACAATGTTTTTTGAAAAAAAAAAATATATATTACATTTTCCTACTCTATCTACCTAAATATTCCTTTTGTTAAATTAAAAAAGATACTTCTATTTAAATTTCTTAACCGAATAATTATTTACAAACAGTTGTGAAGGTTGCCGTAAAATAGCCTTTTAACCACCAAAATATTTCTTTTATTAAAAATTAGTGAGTTAACATCAGATTTTGCCAATCTGCAGTGTCAGTACGGGTTGCATTGACTGGTTGCACCTTCTGCTGTCTAAACAACGCAAAGACAGCTAGGAAAATGGAAGAGATCATGCAGCCTAATAATAATTTGCGATTCATTTTTATTTCCTTGATTCGAGTCATAAACTTGTACTGTGGTTTATTGTTGCACAATATGTCATTACATGCCAGTCGCTAGTCAAAATAAAGTACGGTACCACATTTTGTTTTCCAGTCTCATGTATCTTAGATGCTTCCACAAGAGTGGGAATATATGAACATCAAAGTTAAGATTAAAGCAACCAATAGACCGCTTAATGCAGAATGACCCTCTCTTGGTTCTCTACAATGGAAATCTGCGGTTAAACGAATGATGGGTAATTGCATAATGATGTCCGAAACATACAAACATAGTTGCTATCAAGTCCTGAAATATGAAAACATAGAAAACTGGAACTGTGACAGTATAAAAGAAAATTAGCAAGAAAATAAATGAGTAAATCAGTGTATATCCATCCATCCGTCTATCCATCTATCCATCCATCGACTGTGTTCCCAGATCTTTAATCTGGGTGAGAATTGCGATATCTGTATAATTTTCCGTATTCATTTTCATAGGCTGAAAATCCTTGGCCAATGTCAGCAACACACGCTGCGTGCCGCATTAAGGCTTAAGCTGTACGTATCCTTCAAAAATATGTAAGAAATACACAATTATTTGTAAAAGGCAAAAAACAAATTGTGGATGTATAGTAGGAAGATAAAAAGATTATTATTATTATTATTCAAGCTATAAAACAACATGCTGTTGAAAGGCAATCTGAAAACTATAATCAGAGATCTACTGTGAACTAAACCCTACGCTTGCTGAACACATGGGGGCGCCATCCTCCCAGCTGATCCTTTATTTAACATCCTAATGAGTCAATTAGTTTAATCAGGGTCACCTGGGTTTTATTAACACTGTATGGTGATGAGTTGTCATGGGAACACTAGCGATCACCTGTACCCAGTTCCATGCAATTTCTCTACCTCTCGCAGGCTCACAATATATCCATCCATCTACCCATCAATCACCTTCTGAGACCTTTCATCTAGTTATAATTGCGGTCTATATAATTTTCTGTATTCAAACATTGCAACGCTTGCTGCATGCAGGATTTTTGTTTTCTTCTGTTATGTAGTTCATTGACAAGAATTTTTAAGCCCTTAAGGCTTAACCATCCATATCCATCAAGAATAAACAAGAAATACTTCCTATTTCTAATAGGGAGTCATTATTCAGCTTTATTCAGAGTTAAAGATATATATCTTATATAATATATAATCTTATAATATATTATTATTATAATATATATAAAATATAGAACAGCAATTACATTATGACAAAAGAGCATTTCCTTTAAATCAGACCTTTAACATTAGGACTTTAAATGTTTGTCATAGTTGGACCAACAGTACAACAACAAAAAAATAGTGTCACAAGGTGATGGTGGAGCACTTCAGCTCACAGTCTGCTGCCCGCATCTGTCCATCTGCTCACGCTGTCATGCGGGCCCCATCGTGCAGCACATTTTATTTTCACTGCCGAAGAGCAACAAGTAACAAGCCAACGTAAGGCATCCTCAGTAAAAGGTTAGAAGATGGTTAGAAAAGTACTTGTGGGTTATTTTTCCTTCCACTGCGTTTTGATGGCAAATTCAGTTGTATGCTTCACAATAAGTAAATGCATATCCAGGGTCGAATTAGGGCAGAAATAAAATCATGCTGTATCAATGAGGGGAGAAAAATTGGGTGAATTAGGCCTGGGACTGCTTTGGCCTGGGAGCAAGGTAAAGATGTCTTTAAAGCATCATTCAAAGGCGTTTCCCTGTTTACTTTTTGAAACATGCTGTCAAGTTCACGCCCAATCAGTGTGTTTGAAACCCAGGAGGCTGGAGCCCCCTCAAGCCTTAAAAAAAGAAGGGGGGATGCCTTTCTGACAAATGGCAGCATTTGAGACCCAGGGAGTAAGTGCCGCTGTAGTCATTAACGCTGTCTTTCGATACCCTGGGCCTGAGCTTGGCTTGTTAACTCGTTAGCGGGGAGGTGGACAGACAGTGTCAGCTGTGTTAAATCATTCCTGATTGAAAGGTCACGGTACGACAAGGGGTTACTCACCCCTGCTGTCTCTCACCAGAAAAACAAAGTATAATTAACTTAATGGGTGCTGAAGAGCGGTAGCAGAGGATGGAAGGCTGCCATAATGGATAGGGAACCTTAAATGGGCAATCTCCCTGGCATGGCATCTCCCCGCCCCTGAGAGCTGTGGGGTGCTGTCAGTTTGCTCAGTTGGATGTCAATCAGCAATTACAGCCAATCCCCTCGAGGACACATCACTCCGAATACTCTCTCTATCTGCCATACTCCCCGACAGGTGTTTTGAGTTCTTCCTGCTGTTGACATGCAGGCAGTCTTCCGTTTGCCTTGCCAAAAACGCCCTCGAGAATTTCAGCCGTAATGACACGCGTGACATACTGGAATTCATATGCATTTATAATAGTTCTTCCTTATAATCACCACAAATAACACTGCCGATTCTTAAAGTTTGGACTTCTCAGTTTAATACCGGGCACTAATAAATCATTTTGCATACAATTGTATTAATCAACCACAAGCAAATGTATCCTGAGCTAATTCAATGTATTCTTCAGATTTGAAAACTTTTCAAAAAATAGAAAATAAAAAAAAAAAAAACATAAGTCCATCAACCAGTTTTCTACATGACTAACTGTTATAATTAAAGTTATAATTAAAGTCAGACTAGAAACCAGAGAAATCTGCCAGGCTCCTGTTTTCCTACAGGAGGATCGCAAGAAAGGCTGAGATCCCCTGAAGCAGGAGTGGCACTGCAGAGCCATCTGATCGTGGCAGTTCTTTTTATTGCATTTTTTCCTCTGGAGTATTTCACTTATTTAGAGGTAATATTAACAAGTGTTCCTGAGCCACTGAAAGTGCTGAAGCAGGAAGATATGAATCCCCTTTTTTAGTGCCCCCCTCTCCAAAAAAAAATTTAGTCACTGCATTTCAGACACGGCACCCAGACTGGACTATCCATCACAACAGATGATGTGCGAAGTAGTAAGTAAGCTGATGGGATTTGGGCCCACTCGAACCCGGAGCCGTGCCAGTATATGAGGAGGACAGGGTGACTATTGCTTGGGTGGCTGCGGTGATGGGCAAAGGATTATCACTACGGCTGTTTTAGGGAGACTTTAGCATGTGTCCCCCCCAAATAAATGTACATTAATTAGTTGAAATCAGTGGTCTAAACCCATGTGGCACCATAGTCAAGCTTCACCACCAGTGCCCCCCCATCAAGCTGCAGTTAAGTTGTTTGGGGGGGGGGGCAGTTGGTTCCCGCTCACAAAATACCACCCTGGGAAATTGCCCACCTTGCTTAATTTGCCAGGATCTGCCCCTGGTTTAATTGCTGAGTTCCCCAGTACAGGCATAACCCCCCTTTCCATAAATCTCCGAGGTTTCTAGGGGGGGGGGGGCTGCTGGAGGAGCTGCCAGTGCAGGGAAAGGCGCTCATCACTGATGGCAGACAGAGGATCAGTCTGCGCATGAATATGACTGAAATGCTAATATTGCGTTCACACATCCTTCTCCAGTTCCTCAGCATCTTCCCAGCACTACATCCTGGTGCCTCACACAGCAGCACAGATAAATACACAGGTGGGCACAGTACGAGGCTACAGCTCGCTCTGCTGTCTTGGTTTACCTCTATCCTCCTTAAAGAGAGATAATCCGGATGGGGATCGTGATTAGTTTAGTCAATAGGATGCAATTACAAGCTTTAATCACTGTGTTTACATTTCTGATAACAGGATTATGAGTTATAATTTTTTTTTCCATCTGTTTGACTCTCCCCTGGATAGTCTTCAGGGAGAATACCTTTTATCGTCTTTGGCTGTGAAAGTCTTGACATGACAGTCACATCAGGAACTCATTGTGATTTTCGGAGAATGCAGGTTAACTTTATTCAGAAATATTTTTCCTTTTAAAAGCAGTCAAGGTTTCACTTGGGTTTGTAAGCCACAGGGAAGCAGGCAAACCACTTTTGTACATCTCAGTGTGACAGTCTTGTAGTCCTAAGGACCAGGGCCATTCCTGCAGGAAATATACGCTGTTACAGTATAAACCATTGATACTTTTCGTACACATATCCTGCATTTAATCCATATCAGCTATGCAACCCACAAGCATAACTCAAAGAGGGTAGAAAGGCAGGAGAAGCGGAGCAGCGTGCATTAATCAAACGGCACGCTCCGGAATTTATCCATGACTCACAGGCTTCCCGTACTGCAACGCCAGCAGAATGTAATCTGCTCTCTCCTATTAAAGCACATGGCAGCATGTGGACGAGGCCTGGACACAGCGTCTGTGCAGATGGTGCAGTCGGGGTGGGGGCGGGGGGCGAGGGGATGGAATGATAGAGGCGGCGGGCCTTGGTTATGGGCACGGCGGAATCTGTGTGATCCTGTCCGCGTCATAAATGGCGAAAGATTTCTCACTCGGGGAAGAGACATGTGGCCAGAAATGAGGGAAAGTTAAAAATGATTCAACACCATTAATACACTAATCAGCTGCCGTGGCTGGTGGTAAAATTTGGCGACAGGGGAAAGGGATTATGACGCCGGCGGATTGATCGGCCGAATAAGTTTAATTGTTCCATTTTTCCCAAGGTGGGGTGGGATTCCTGATTTTTTTGGTGGGGAGGGATAGCTAGGTAATGAAGCTTGACTGTGGTGTCACATGGGTTTAAACCCCTGGGGAGTATGTTATGCCCTACAAATACCCTACAAAGCTCATCACTGCCATTACAGAGTACAGTATGGTATGCTATACAGTACTCTATAAAGCTCATCACTTCCATTACAGAGTATGTTATGCTATACAGTATTCTACAGAGCTCATCACTGCCATTACAGAGTATCTTATACTCTACAGTACTCTACAAAGCTCATCAATGCCATTACGGAGTATGTTGTGATATACAGTACTCTATAAAGCTCATCACTTCCATTACAGAGTATGTTATACTCTACAGAACCATACAAAGCTCATCACTGCCATTACAGAGTATCTTATACTCTACAATACCCTACAAAGCTCATCAATGCCATTACAGAGTATGTTGTGCTATACAGTACTGTATAAAGCTCATCACTTCCATTACAGAGTATGTTATACTCTGCAGAACCGTACAAAGCTCAATCAGTGCTACTAATCAGGGTTTAAAGTAAATATTTTCAGGATTGTCACATCCTGCCTGCCATGTCCGCCTTACCCTCCTGTCTTCCTTCCACATGTGGCCCTGATGTTTGTTGCCCCGCATTAATCTATGTGTTTAAATACCTGTTTTTCTCATCCTTGCTAGTGTGGTCAATAATGTCACTCTGCCTGTCAGCTTGTGTCCCTCCCATATCTAGCCTTCTTGTTTTGATACCTCTTGGTCCAGTTTATTTCCAGTCCCTGTTTGCTTAGTTTTGTGCTAATAAAGCCCCTTTTGTTTCACCTAAAACGCCTGCCCTAGAGTCGAGCTGTGACAATAGTAAGCTGAATTTGGGATTAGCTGAACTAATTTGGATAGGACACTTATTGAAAATAATCTGTCCAAGAGAATACTACAGCTGAATAGTTTAATTATTGCTGTTTTAAGTAAATAATATTAATTTTGCCACCAATCAATACATTGGAAACCATCCATCCATCCATCTGTCCATCCGCCCGTCCATCGATCCATCCATCCATTCATCCACTTTTTCCTTAGCAGAGTCATGGGACATTAGTCACTGATCAAACTTAAGGACCATCTAGTAAATACATTTCACAGATATGATGCTACTGACTTGTTTAATAGGGGCACAGTGAGTGTAAATAAAACGGGCAGTAAAATTCTACAATGGCAGTAAAATTATGCCTGGAAAAGTATGATCTGACCTTTCCAATTAAACAGCGCTGCATAAACAGCCCATGTAGGAAGTGAGAGGGACTGGTGTGGTGAGATCACCAGCTGCCTGTTTTGAGGGTGTATGATGAAAGCAACATCTACCCAATTTTTCCTGGAAGGTCTTATCGCCATTATCCCAGTCAGGTTAATGGGGGACATAAAGCTGGGTACAGGATGGACAGAATGGCAGTCCAACACAAGGCGTAACGACAACGGGCAACGTGCCTAACTGTGTACTTTTGGACACACACAAACACAGACAGACATACACACACACACACACACACACACACACACACACACACACACAAGCACAGACAGACAGACAGGCAGACACACAGACAGACACATGTACACACACACACACACACACACACACACACACACACACACACACACACACATGTCATTCATATCTCTGTGGGGACTCTCCATTCATTTCTTTAGGCAAAACCCTAGTCCCTTAATGACAACCTTAACCCCTATCCAGCCCTGACCTTAACTATAAGTAACCAAATAAAAAACAAGATTGTTGGCACTTCTTTTGCTTACAGTTACAGACTTTTATTAAGGGGGCACCCTGGACGGGATGTCTATTCATCATAGGGCTGTCACACTATGGGTAATTTACAAATACCAATTAATTAGTTAATGCATTCTTATATTGTAGAAGCAAATCTATATCAAAACACTGGGAAATATGTAGGTTCTGCATATGACAGTTGGGCATGGGACGTGAACCCATAACCTTTGCATTTAAAAGTGCAAACAATTATTTCCTCAGGTGGCTCAATGTTTAGTAGTACTACCTTACTAATTCTGGGATTGAGGGTTCAAGTCCCACCTCTGCTCTGGGGGAGGAGTTTTCGTGTTCCCCATTTGTGCCATGCAGGGTTCTGCCCCCACACCCTTATCTCAGCTGGTATCTCTGAATTATCTGCAGTGTGTCTGTTTCACCTACAGAACTGACACACCATCCAGCATGTACTGACTTCAGGCATCACCCTAAGTAAGATGGATGGATGAAACGCTTTAAATTCTCACTGCAAACTTCTCTATTGTCTATTTAACCGGCTTGCTAATTATTCTGGAAGACTCGCCTGTGTTGTAGCGTTTACATTCTGTGGACCGTGGCATCATCCCTAAACTCCAGATAATCATCCTGCCATCCTCATACGTGATGCACACTCAGAGTGAATCCTATGTTTCGTATTCTACACGCTAGCAAATGTGTTGTTGTCTTAGCTGAGCATCGCCTGGCGCAGGCTTGCTGAACTGACTGCATAACAGATGAAACCGATTTCCCTTAGCTGGTAGTTGTCAATCTTGACTGAAAAACCCTGTTTTTCCTTTATTCATCTGTTCTCAGCCTCTCCATTTGTCTGGACCCCTCACTGCGGCTAACAGCCAATAACAGCGATTCCTTCGGCTTCCTTGGCATCTTGCAGACGCCGAGACATCGGCAGCATCATGTGATCGCAGTCTGTGGTACAGTAATGGGGGTGACTGCATGCTGGCCTTGAATGCTAATTATCCCTTCGTATCCTTAGCTGGAGGTGGGGGGGTTGTTTCGATGACATTACATGTCGATCAGGTGGGGGGCAGCGATGGGGAGCCCACACACTTGCAGACGTGATGTAGCTGGATCGAAATAATCATACCGTGAGCACGGACAAAATCAGAGATGACAGGCAGGTATAAATATAAAAACGCAATGAGTCCCCACCTACGAGTCCTCTGTTATGTTATGTTACGTTTCATCTTCAGTGTGGTTCAGCCAACTGTCAGGAAAAGTTTGGGGATGAAGTACGTCACGGTAACGTAGTCATTCCACCACGCAGGTAGAATTTAAAGGTTACAGTAGATTAACTAGCTTCAGTTAGCAGCTGCTGCAGCACTATCTGGGTGTATGGGATGGCAAAATGGGCTTCCGGCATGTTAGCATTGGCGCTTCTGCAAAGCACCGGTGTATAGATACCGCAGGGACGATATCGCAAGGACGATACGACAGGGGGACGATACGACAGGGGGACGATACGGCAGGGATGATACGGCAGGGACGATACGGCAGGGACGATACGGCAGGGACGGTACCGCAGGGACGATATGGCAGGGGGGCGATACCGGAGGCCTTGGCGGTTCGAGGCATCTAGTTATGGTCAACTAAAACTAAGAAAACATTTTCATAAACTGAAATAAATTCAGATACAAAAGTCAAATAAAAAAACTACATCTAAACAAAAACTAAATCTATTGCCTCGAAAACTGCTTTGAATACTATGTAGATTTAATAATGATTTGTTTATTTTTATGACCATTGATAGGACTTAGAACGTTTTGCCCATTTTGAGGACATTACTGCATACTGTGCACTGCTTATTCATGTAGGATTCTCAAAAAATCAGGCACATAAAATGGCTCTATCAGTGTATCCTTGGAAATAAAATGACTAAAACTGAAATTGAAACTAAAATAATTTCACCCTGGGATTAATAAAACATATTCTCACCTTACAATATATAAAACTGAACTGTTCAAACTAATAAAAACTAATATAATCACAGTGAAAATAAATGAAAGCTAAACTGGATTTTAAATAAGATCTGTAAATAATATAAAAATAAATAGTAAATAAAAAAATCAAAACTATAACAACACTGGTGGAAGGATGTTGTGAGTTTGTGGGGGGGGGGAAGGGGGGCTCTCACAGTGTCAGACGCACGGCTGGTGTGACGGCCAGATCCCTGCTCACCTGGGGTGGAGACAGGCTGTCTGGTGAAGAACACGTTGAAGGCAGGCTCTTCACTGACGGGCGACGGGTAGGACCGTCTGCGGATGAAGAAGCCGGCTCCGCAGCAGAAGAGCACCCCCATCATCAGCAGCAGCCTGATGGGGAGGGACGCAGGTTAGGAGACCTGGCGGGTGCAGGATGCATGCCCTGCCCAGAGACACAGCTCTGGTGTGCGGTGTGGTGCCGATGACTCACTCCCCAACCCACCTGTTACACCATATCAAGCATCGTCAACATTTCCCACATGCTGCAATAAAATTCCAATTCTTTACTGTCACGGATTGTCTTCGTGGTATGAGATGCTCACAACATCACCTCAGTGACTTACAGCACCTTCTAATTAACTACCTTCCACACATTGTGGCTGCAAGCACCTGGAATCATTTTCACCATATACAGTAGTACAGTAAGGACACATATCATTGGCTAATGATAAGATTGGCCCCTCTGTATGAATTATGGCCCGTTAGATGCCACCCCCCAAACCTGAAAAGATCCTAGAATTGCCCCTAGTTTGTAAAAAGCTTTCGTGTGACATCGTGTAGTCACGTCAGGTTTTGTTTACAGATGATCTTCAGTTGACCCAGTGCTGTCCTGGGAATTAAAGCACATTGGCTATTCTGTCAGTGAGCTGTAGTCTGTGGCTCAAGCTTGTCAGGGTCAGACCCTGTGACTCACCCTTCGAGACACATGAGGTTACATGGCAGACGATTAAATATGCTGGCATTTGGCCTGTGAATCCAGCTTTTCAATCAACAGTCTGTTATGTGCTGCTTTACGTGTTTACAAGAAACCAAGAAATCGAATAAATGAAAAACTGAAAAAATATTAAAAATTCACATTCCTATATAAGTACAAACTTACAGAGTACTTCATATCAGAATTCTGCTGGTTGACCTATCACATCAATAGATATAGTCTGACAACTATAATAAGTGATAATTTATTCCATTAAATATGAATTGGATCATAGTGATGAAAGCTTTAGATAAAGCTGGCCAAATATCCAAAACTGCAATATAATTTGAAAGACTGCGCAGTAAAAATCCTTGCTGTCTGTGACCCTAATTTCATGGACTTGCCTTTTCATATATCCCAATGTGGTTATAAAGCCAGCATGCCTATTAACATGATAGTGTGGCTCACTTTCCCGGAGACACGTGTGCTAACAGCACAGCAGCTGCCTGCAGTCCAAACCCATGTCTGTATCTTTGCATTTAAAAGCACAATAAAGTGAATTTCAGGTCCCAAGCTGTAAGTTTGGTAAGGATTTTGGCTCTTCTGGATGACGAGCAGAGGCACAGGACATGGAGATGAGGTAAATTTATTAGCGTCCACAGTATTCGATGTTGAAGGGGGGGGGAGGGCGTAAGATCTCCTCTAGACCATATATACCTCAAACTATTTTGCTCTCTAAGTCAAGTTAATGAAGTTGCAAAAAATGGACCATCGCTCCCAGCATCAACTTCTAATGTGTACAGCAAACTTTACACTCGTAAGTATTAACAAAAACATGAGCACAATGGTGTGTGGCTTATGGGGTTAAGTGACTGTGCCCATGATCATAAGGTTGCTGATTCAAATCCCATGGCTAATAGAGGGTGATCAGAAGGTCGTGGGGTCAAATCCTGTAGATAGTAGGGGATAACCAGAAGTTGCTAGTTCAAGTCCCATAGTAGTGGCTAATCAGAAGGTTACTGGGTCAAATCCCATAGTAGGGGATGATCAGTGTTGTGCCTGAAAGAGTTCATTGAACAATCGTTCATGAACTCGTTCATATTCTGGATGAACGTGAACTGAACGTGCTGTATATCTGATGAACATGAACGCGCTCATTCTGGCGTTTATGAACGCCGTTCTCTCGTAGTTCAATTTTGTTCTAGAGAGTGCCAGATTTCCATGGAGCCAGGGAAAATCCCGGCAATAACCACTGACTGTACAATATCTAGGCTACAACCGCCACAACACATTCTAAAATGGGCCTTATTATATAGGGGGATAGACCAGATCTGGCAACACCAGGGTTGCCAGATCACAGAGACAGTTTCCAGCCCAAACTCAGTGTAAAACCCACCCACCTCAATAAAAACCAGCCCAAATCTCCACCTACCAAAAAAAAACTTGTGCTGAATGTAGAAGTACAGACGTAGCCTGACAAACAGCATGACGTTATAAACAGTTTTATAAAATAAACACAGAAAAATGCACAAACAAGCTTCCTTGTCATCAAAAAACTAGAACTAGTTCATGCAATTTTTATAGGTTTGTGCAGCCGGGCACGTGAGAGGTCACAATGCATATAACGGATCTTTTCTTTTCGAAGTTCATTACTCTTTTCTTGAACTGAAGAATGTTGAACACTAATAACTATGTACAGTCCATGAAAGCCAAACATGATGCTAATACATGGAGGAATCAAAGCCCCCCAACAATTGCTGGGAAGGTATGAAACTGGCTGATGTCCACCCGTTCCTGCTCAGGCCAGCGCGCGCTTTTTAAAGTTGTTTTGGCGCTTATAACAAGTGACCAATACAATTTCACTGTGATGTTTGGTTAACCCAATGACTGTCACTGATTGATGATGTCATGTCATATTTGATAGATTCTCTGAATGAACTAATTGTGACGGCAGACTGGACTCACGCACACAGTGACAGAGGATCTTCATTCAGATAAGGGGTTTTTAAGCCGGATAGAAAGTAACACTGTCCTTGGCCCAGCACGTGTTGGAATTTTTTTATCCCCATTGATGATTATTATTATTTGAGTTATTTATGTCCATGGCCTTGGACTCTGACTGACTCTTTTTAAGTTATTGAGGGTTTTCTTTGTTTAGTTTTTTAGATCTAGATCTGTTCTTTTTCTTTGGGCAAACAACTCAGAAAAAAATACATTCACAAAAAATTGAAAAGTGATTTACTGAGAAGAAAATCAATGTTTAAATGTTTTGCGCTTTGAGGTACATCCTTGTTTCCTACCTCAGCCTGGTCCCTACCTCAGATTGTTTCTTAATTCCTCATTAAAAAAACCATTCAAGCAGCATGTTCTTCCTCATGTTTCTGAGAATATACTGTAGGGTGAAAGCTGCAGCTGGAAAGGAGTGTGGACTGAATGGGGGGCAACAACTGGAAAATGCCAATATTCTTAGGCTAACAGCTTGCAGCAACATACTGGAAAAAATAAAAGAACTATGAACTAGTTCATTTTGGAACCTGCAAGCTTAGTTAAAAAAAATGAATTACGAACTATGAACTGAACTAGTTAATTTTAAAATGTGTGAACTGAACTTTGAACTAGTTCATGTAGAAAATGAACTTTCCCAACACTGGGGATGATCAGAAGGTTGCTTGGTCAAATCCCATAGTTAGTAAGGTGGGGTTATTGTTTGGCCCAAGGATATAGTGGAAGTAAAACTTGGCTCTGGACTTTGGGGTTCCCCATGCCAGATTTTGCTGAGTGTGCCAACTCACATACCCACCGTCCCACTGGAAAGGTGCCCAGTATGCCAGATGGCCAGTGCAGCCCTGGTTGGGCCCTGGAGCAATGTCCTGATGCCCTCACTGCTGCAGCGACTGGCTGAACGTGCTATCTCAAAGGTATTACATAATTAAAACATAATGAGTAGATGGGCTTCCCCTGAAACATCCATGCCTTCCATATGTTTCAAGTGTTACTCGTAAGATCTCCTCTGGACCATATATACCTCATTAAACTTTGCTCATAAAGACTAGACAGAGAGCTGTGAAACTTTTTTTACACTCTCTATTGCCATGTTCTTTAGTTAAAATATTATCACTCCTAGATGAAAAACGTAGTCATCCCCTAAAGGGCCAGTGAACCAGCGCTACCAGATTAGAAGAGCATCATCATCACGGCTAGCTGAATCTCCTGGCCCACGGTATACATACAGGCCCCTACTCTCAGCAATGTTCCTGCTGCAGAAGTTGAGGGGCATGGCTGAGCGCCTACACTAATAGCGTTTCTGCTATTACGTGATGTTATGCGAAGTTCAGAGGCCTTACGGATCCTGCACTTATTTTTGCAGAGGTTTCAAGGTGTCTTTGGGTCACCCTGCCAGGGAGTGCTCTCCGCAATTCTTCCCAATTGCTGATACCCTCAAGGTCTTCGGAGTAAGCCAGAGAGTGTTGTTACTCTTACCCCCCAGTTGTTCCTGGCTCGGTATTCAGCTGTGCACCATAGCTGGCCGGCCAACGCATCCATCTGCCCGCTCCGAGAGCCGAAGCATACAGACTGCTCTGCACCATGATTGTACCAAGGCCCTTCAGAGGATTTAAGATTCAGCTGATTTTTATTGTCAGTCCATCAATATACAGGCATACACCTGCGATGAAATAATGTTTCCCTGACCCTCATGGAGCTACATTTACTAAAAAAAATATACTACAAAAATATACTACAACACGCTACGATTGACAGATAGTTATTCTAATAATACTGCATTTGAATCATCAGCACTTATATATACTTCAGATACTACATTTTCACATTGACTAAACAATATAGATCACGTACTACATTTATACAATGACTAGACAGTGTACTTCACATACTATATTTACATATTATCTGACAACATACTTTACGCACCACATTTACACAGTGAGCAAACAATGTACCTCACAAATTACATTTGTTTATTGACTAGACCGGACCTCAGCAACCTTTTTAAAACTGAAAGCTACTTCATGGACACTGAGACATACAAAGGGCTACCAGTTGTAAACACCCTCCTAAACTTAAGAACATAAGAATTTTACAAACGAGAGGAGACCATTCGGCCTATCAAGCTCATTTGGGGAGAATGTATCTAATAGCTCAGAGTTGTTAAAATCTTATCTAGCTCTGATTTAAAGGAACCTAGGGTTTTAGCTTGCAGTACACTAGTAGAAATACTATTCCATACTCTAACTACACGTTGGGTAAAGAAGTTCTTCCTCAAATGAATTTTAAAATGTTCTCCTGCTTTGGTGTCATCTGCAAATTTAACCAGTTTACTGTATATTTTGGTGTCAATATCATTAATGTAAATTAGGAACAATTGTGGTCCTAAAATTGAACCCTGCGGTACCCCACTATGAATGCAGGCCCACTGTGACGTTATGCCTCTAATAACTACTCGCTGCTTCTTGTCTGTTAACCAGTTTTCGATCCAGTTTCTAAAATCCCTTAAGCTTTGAGCTTAAGCAAGAGTCGTTTGTGAGGGACAACATCAAAGGCCTTTTGGAAATCTAAGTAGAGCACTTCGTAGGCCTTTTTGTGATCAATTTCTCTTGTAGCTTCCTCAAAGAACTCAAATAAATTCGTTAAACAGGATCTACCTCTCCTAAATCCATGTTGGCTATCCCTCAGAATGTTATTTGCATCCAGGTAATCTACTATTGTCACTTGGATTATAGCTTCCATTATTTTTCCAGTAATGGTAGTTAAACTGATTGGCCTATAGTTTGCTAGATTACTTCTATCCCCTTTTTTGAATATGGGTGTTATATTACCATGCTTCCAATTAGAAGGTACCACACCTGCAGATAATGATTTCGGGAATATAAAAGTTAAAGTCATCTAAACTTCATGCATAATAAAAATGTTTTACATGCTTTTTTTTTATATTATCATTTTCAAATCCACATAAATGCAAATGTGATTAAAGAAGAATAACAACAGGATAAAATTAAATTTTAGATGCTGCTCATTGGTAAGTTGTGCTATTTTTACAATAGGTCTGCGGCGACATGTGGCCTTTGGGACACCCATGCTGTTGACCCCTGGACTAGACAATATATTTTACATACCACATTCACAACAGCAAATGGATTAAATAAATCACATAATGATCATACTAAATGATATAATTAATAAACTACATTTACATACTGGCTAGACAATTGACTTCACATACTGTATTTACACAGTGAGTGGTCAATGGGCTACATTCTCAACTACAGTGTTTCCCAACCCAGTCCACGTTTTTGCTCCCTTGCAGCTCCCAGCCAATCAGGAACACTAAAAACCTGGTACAGGTGCCCCCAAGGACTGGGTTGGGAAATACAGCTCTACTATATAAAGTACAAAAGGGACAGAAAGACCAGAAGTCGCAGAGAAAGAACTTGATGTAACTGAATGTGAATCGAAGAAAAATTGCAGACTGCCGCTAGCAGAATTAGCTTGCTAGTACTACTGCTTCTTCTGTCTGCTAACACTAATTTACAGCTTGGTCTGCACCAGGAGTCTAGCACATCCCTTCAGAGGAAGGGGTCTACCAGTAAGTATTGCCCTGTTTTCTCCCTCCACTATCACCGGGTTTACCAGTTTAGTAATTCATCCAGTAATAGTTACCCACGCTGTAATGACTGACACACTGTGGTTCCTTGTCGCTTGTTACATCTGTAACTGGCAGAGTTGCTATTAGGCAGATTAAAACATGCCACTGTCCAGCTGATACTCCCAACAACAGTTGCTTGGATTCAGAGGTAATTTGCTGATGTTTGTCACCCACGGTTAGTCAACGCCCCCTCTCAGAACATGCTGCCCTGCACAACTGCTTGTCTTGCCCTCGCCGAATCCGCCACTGCCCTGCACATTGTTTAATGAACTGAACACAGTCCCTGGACCACTGGTCTATGACCTTCATATCTTTATGCTCGACAGGTACATGCACCAAGATAGAGATCTTATAAATTTTTCAGAGCTTACAAGTTGTGGGCGTTAAATAGCTCCGTTTGGACAATCTAATAATGGTATGTTGCCATTGAAGGTAACTGTAATCCCTGTAAAAAATACTGATGATTCACATGCAGTATTATCAGAATAACTGAATTATGCGTAGGTGTGTGATTTTTTTCTTCAATGATATAATCGGCGTGACATAAGAAGTGGACAATTTGTAAAAGACGATAAATTTGCCATGGTTTTCTAGAGAATATATGCTATTCTGCTTATATCCCTGTTCCTTAAGTCAGTGTTTGTCAGATCAACCTCCAAACCCACCCTTCAGACCCCCTCATATAGTACAGATTTATCTTCTTTTCCAGCACCTGCACACCCAGGGGCAGATCAAAGGTGGGGTTAGAAGTGTCCATGGCCCCCCTATCAAATACCTGGCCACCCCTCCCAAAAGCATAGGACCGAAATGTGGAGCATTCCTATGTGTAATAGAGCTGCACGACCCCTCAATTGTGGTATCGTGTCTTTAACTTAATAACGAGATGATTAATGGATTATGCTCAGGATGAGCAAATTACACTGAGAGATACTTTGTTATCTCTCCTGAATGTTTTGAGAGTCGCTCTCAAATTGACAACAGTTCCATGACACTTGTGAATGATACGGAATGACCTGGATATCCGTCCTCTGCTACTCAATCGCAGTTTTACCAATGTTACCTCACCCCACCTGGTTAGCAAATTTTATTTCCACCCTCTAGTCCCAGTCAGCAAATTTTACTGTCAGCACTGTGCAGTCATCAAATCTACGGTATTACCCTCATACTGGCCAAGCCTAGCCGGCATCCCCGTCCGGTTGTCCCTCATCTGTCTCCCTGAAATCAGCAAGCCTTAGCGGGGATGTCTGAAGACACAAATAGCATAAATGACAGAGATTAAACAATCACAGCATGGAAGATGGACACTTAGAACAGTTATACAGAATTACAGAATCTGAGTGGGGAAAAGGTAGAGAACAAGAAAAGAATTAAGATTGACTTTATCGATCCCTGAGAGTAATTCTAGAAGTTATGAAATAGGTTAAGGGAGTTAGCTACGGATAAAAAATGAACCTCGGGGGATTCTATAGTCAGCTGGCCCCTGCGAAAAGGTGCTTTGGCAATGTGTTACTAGGCAACACCCCATTGGTAAGGATGACGAGATGCATTGGCATTGAGCTTTCTTCCACTTCAGCCTGAACTCCTTATGGGGCAGGGGGCATCATATGCTTATGTGCGTCAGCCATTAGCGGATAGCAGTTAGCATCCATGGGCATGATTAAATGCATGTCATTGCAGTGTAATGCTAACTGAAGGCCCCCAACCGTGGTCTTATACATCAGCGGTGGGAAACTCTATGGTTCAAAATGCCCACAGACATGGGCCCAGTATGCCAGCCCCAGTGCCCAGCAATACACCCGCACTTTCACTCTAATTTAGTCATATCACTGACGTTTTAAATCAAAATATGCCTTGGAATTATACTTAGTTATCTGGCTGGGGTTTTACTAATGAAATTCAGGCAATTTGCTCAATGGCACAGCTGATTTCCCAAAATGTCATATCAGTCGCTGTAGAATAAACCTCACTGTTGTGTCCCTCTTAGGTCACAGACTGTATACTTTAGCTGCCCCTGACACAGGCTTATATTCAATCAGTCTGTCTCAGTTTAATTACTGTGTGTCTTGAAAAGACTTATCGCAGTGTAAAGCCTCATGACCCATAAACTCACCGTAACCATTCGGACAACAAAAACAGTGCAAGAAGCCTCTGACAAGCTGTCTTAGCTACTGAACAGAGGAAGCTATTCTGACACTTCCTCTTGTATGATATATTGGTTGATTATTTGGTTTTAGAGGATTTAAAAACACACACACAATTACCAAGTATATAAGTAATATTGAGGCCGGGAGGGCTTCTGATGTCTGGCAGATGTTTCAGGGTGATCCTGGGGTGCTGGACTGCACTGCTGTTTTGTTTTATACCTGTCATGTGGCTTTTGCAACATTGTAGCCTCAGTGCTTCTCGGCATGTGTTTGGTCATCCGGCCAAGTGGGGGCGGTGTGGAGTAGTCCTATGCGGACGAGCTGCATGTGCACGGTCGTGTGGCTGGATTTATCAGGGATTCGGTTTTCTTTCTTGGCGGCATAGCGCTACCTCAAGTCCTTTGATTATTTGCATTTCCCGTTTGCGCGTATTTGTTATGGGTAAGTTTGTTATTTTGATTTAAATGCATGTTGGATTTTGGTTTTGCTTTGTGTATTTTTGAATGATTTGCCCTGCATTGGGGATGTTTATTTGGTTTGCAGTGTGTTTCTTTTCGTCGCATGTTTTGGGGTAATTTTATTTGTACATCCCTCACGCTGCATAACAGGCCGTGGAGTGTAATTGTAATCCCAGTCCTCTGTTGTATTTATATTTCAGGAGTAGCGGCCTGAGTCGGGTCCTGTCTCGCTGGTGGTGGTCCTCACTCTAGCTGGTGCAATTCACTTGGCCTAGGTACCCGGTGTGCAGGTGTTTGTGGGGGTGCACGGGCCTTGTGAACAGTCCAGAGGTCTAGTCTGAGGTAGTGCCCTCTGTCAGATTGGGGAATGCAATGTTGCGAGCCCTGGAACCAGTGCTAACTGCTTCAGGGGTATGGCAATCCCATGTTGGGCCAAATAAACTGTTGATTTGAGCTACGTCTCTGTCCTCCTTCGGTTACACGAACCCGTGTGCTTTTGCACCATCTATATACCTGGGAGTGTCTCTGAGTGCAAGGCCTGGGGTGGAGTAGTCTGCGGTCTTGGGTATCTCTTCGGGGTCTTGGTTATGGACCGCTCATGCTACACCATCATCAATGTCAAGGAAATACAACTCTCCATTACAGCCAGTTATGAACCACCAGTCCAGTGCTGCTCAAATGGAACCCATAGTGCTTTACTGTGTCGGGGGGGGTGGCG
>JAABNY020000032.1:12396036-12413650 GCA_015164015.2 Brevimyrus niger
GAAGTCTGGGTTTCCCTCCTGAGACTACTGCCCCCGCGACCCGATCACGGATAAGCGGGAGAAAATGGATGGATGGAAGAATATTGAGTGTATTTTTTTAGTAAATGTTAATTGACATGTAGTAACATGCAAATGTAGAAAATCTCTGTGCGCAAAAACATTTGACTGGTAGCGTAGCTGCAATAAAATCTGAATGTTTTCCATCTTTCCTGTCTGAACACCTTGCCACCTGTAGCGTCTGCGTATTTGTTACAGAACAATTACAGCACACAGATTTGCGAGATATCGCAGAGATGGTGATGGACAGAGTAACGGCACGGGATAATGAGAGAACCATAACTCTAATCAGAGCAAGACTGCTGGTGGATGGATGGGGATGGGTAGAACGGGTCAGGGGGTGTGGTCTGGGTGGGGAATGGATAAAGGCAGGATGGTGCTTACCAGAAGTACCACAGCCTCTGTATGGACAGGGCCCTGACGCAGCAGCGAGTGCCACAGCAATCCTCATATGACCGGCATCTGCAAAAAAAAAAAAAGCCCAGTTACAGCTTCCAGCCAGAGCACAGCGCCGTCGTGATGGAGATTATGGGATGCATGTGGGAATTTTCGTCTTACACATCAGCTGATTATCTTATACTTCCAGCCTTTTGGTGTCCTAAGTAACTGCAGAAACCCCACACCAAGTGCACTAGTCAAGACAAGTGATCATGTGAATCTATTTGAGAGCGATTCGAGTCCAAGTTGCAAACTTGAGTCCCCATCTCTGTGGCATACAATCTGGCCACATAGTATCAAACTGCTGACTTTGTTTTACGTGAGCGATGGAGTCTGGTCAGGGCTCTGCTGGCAAGGATTAGCTTTCAATGAGGACATCCTACGAAGCTCCCATCCTCATCACAGTTAACGAGAGACAGCGGGTCGAAGCTGGGGGGTGTTCGCATGCCTGATGGCCGTGAGACAGTCTGGGAGGGAGATTAAATGGAGCCCAACTGGAACCTGGATTGGCAGAGCGGATCTGAGACCACGGGCATCACCATGGGAGTCTCCCTAGAGCTGGAGATTCCTTGCATCATTTCTCAGCAGTTGTGCGCAAGCTGAGGTCTTGATTATATATACAGCCACCACAGGGAGCCCAGATCACACGCTGGCTGAATGCAAATTCATTCATGGCCAGCTCAAAAATATCACTATTAAACTATAAGCCTGGTGATCATTCTCCAAAATTTCATGGACAGCAGGGGGAGCAGTAGTTAAGGCTGTGTGTAGACAACAGGAGATCTGCTGCAGTATTCTTGACCAAAACACTTAGCTTGCATTTCTAACATTAAAAAATCTCAGAAAATGCAATAGCAGTGTAAAACTTGTATATTAAGCGATAAATGCAAATATATAAATGCATGTTGGTTGTACTTTCATTAAAAAAAATTATTTTTGGTGCTAAATAATCTGCTGTGTATGGCCACGCTCGGTAAACATATGCACACACACAAACATCTGTCCTGAAACATTCAATATTGTTCTTACACCTCAAAAGGCCACTGATTAAAAAATAATGTGCTGGATGTGCTAGAATCTGGCTGTTCCCTCAGCTGGCTGTGATTCATTCCACAGCAGGGCAGAGACTTAGATACTTAATGCTGAATGCTAGCAAGATGTTGCCAATTGTGCTATAAAGGACATATCACAGCGGTCGTTGAAGCCGGGGCCGAAACCAGCGCGGATACTCCCTCTAGTTTGGGAATCATATGTGGTATTTCAGCCCATGAGGAGTCACTGTAAAATGGATTGGTGCTGTGCTGAAATTATTCAGCCTGTCCACTGTGAGCGCTGTGTAAAGAATCTGCATCTTTATGAGAGATCTTCCTCGCTGTCACTCACCACGTGCATTTCACAGAAACTTGTCTCAGAAATTTGCTGGTTCAGTAGAAGAGCAGTTCGCATATAAAACATGCTGATTCGCTTTTGCTAAACATTTTCCATCAATTTCTCTCAGAATATTTTTTTTGGGGGGGGGGGAGGCATACCTGCTTCTCCAACCATTTAAGTGTAATGTTTGCAGTAAAGCATTATAAATGAAATCCACTCGATTTTAATGAATTGTTTTTCTGTTTAATTGAGGAAAAATCACAGAAGAACCTGCCCTGTAGGTACACAAATGACTGGAATTGAGACAGATCTGAAAATTAACTGTACACATAGCCCACATATTAAGAGGGAGCGAGACAGGAATTCCCCCATGTTAACAGCATCAAGGTTCTGCAAGATTCATCATCCATAATAGCTAAACACTTCCAGCTTCATTTTAACTGGGCTATTATTCACGTTCCTACTGGAATTCCTACGATTGATTATATCAATACAACTGTGCAGAATCCCAACCGTATTTGAATAGTTAATCAGCCGGGCTAATAAATAATTCAGTAGACACTCAATGGCCAATTTCCTTCTGTTTCTGTTTGTTGTGCATTAATGCCATCGTACAATATCTGCAGCTCTCAGCCCAACACCGATTATGCGCCTTTTACTTCACTTTCACCCTCTCTTGCATTCCCAGTAGCTTCCACCACTTTCTTGTTTACCTTTCTCAATTATCAGAGAGAGTGAATACACCAGCTATTTGCCGGATCTTTCATATCCCAGCTTGTCTACTTAGATTTACCATTCAAGTGCTACAGGTATTTATCTGTCTGTATCAGTCTGCAATCTCAGTCACCGGAATCCACACCTGCAGGAAACAAACAAGCCTCCCCAGATCTGTCCACCAAAGTGCCTCACTAATGAGCATCTCCATTTGTGGCCGTAAGTGCTAATTAAGTCTTTTTCTGAAATCCATTTCAGATTTCCAGTTGATGAGGCCCTATTAAGGTTTCCTAGACATATAACAGACACCCACGGAAGTCCATTTGGTTCAACCTGGACCCAGCACTGTAATTTCCCCTGGGATATGACAACAGGGCGCAACCCCAAGACAAATGTCAAAGGCTCCGATGGCCTCGCCTTCTACCCAAAGACCCATCATAATCATAATCACTGTGAGCTCTGCTGCATCTGGAGTGAGGGCCCTTCTGATCCCGGCTGGCATAACTCCACCGTTAGCTTCCTGACTGGGCTCCTATTCAGATGATTTCACTGTAAGATCCTTGCGTTCTGAACTCCCTGACGCTTTGCTGCTGATGGATTCACACAATCGTGGAACACATCTGTTGTTAAGTGACATCTTCACTATAACACAATATCTCTCAGTGAGAACTGTTGAACGAGAAACTCTATTTATATACAGCTGAATCAATCGATTCTTTAGTAAGTCTTGCAGGAACAGTTTTGTGCTCACTTAAAATTTCACTCGAAGATTATGGCATGTTTGTTACTGAAAGATGTTCATCTATAGCTTTCGGAGAGGATTTTGCTCATTTCATCTCCTATACTGTTATGTTGTTTTTGCAACATTTGTCTATCTCTGAATCGTGCTGGTGCCCATGCAAATGTTTTTTTGCTGACATGGTCTTTTAATCATGTGCGGTTAGCCTCAAACCTGCAGAGTGTTGGGCTAAACTCCGCCCCCCCTCCAGCAGAGGTCACCCGACATGCATCAGGCCCATTTTCGGTTCAGGTATGTGTCACACCATTCCCTGACCTGTTTAACACTCCCAGTGAACAATGGGCAACTAGTTATTCTGTTTGAGGACTGTATTCGTATTCATATTGAGTTACAATAAATGTTAAGGCCAAGGGAGTAGTTAGAGATGAATAGATAGAGGAACTGAGTCTTTGGGGGGTAATAGCAAATTATTAATGACTTAAGCCAATAAATACACATTTATTTGGGGGGGCTAAAATGCCCCCTCTAAAATAGGCCTAATAATGCCACATGTTATAGCTACTTTGAATGTTATTATTAAAATGTTACCACAAGTTATAGAATTACACATTGTATTTAAAATGATGCAGTGAATTGTTCAAAAATTTACCTGATTCCAGTACCTTCACTGGTCACACCGTTCAAAAAGATTTCAGGAAATTCCAGAGAATCCCTGTCTACAAAATCAGGGAATTTTCCCTCTACCTTTACTCCTTCTCAGACTCCCCACACTGGCTATTTAAAATGAGTAACACTGACTGCTCTTGCCTGCCTGCTCTTAGCCAATATCAGTGCAAGTTCAATACTATTTGCTGCTTATTTTTTGTTGAGTCCTTTGGGGCAAAAGCACGTAGAAAATAAACCGAATTGAACTGAGCTTAATATCATCTCCGAAAAGACATGCCAGAGCTCTGCTGTTACTTCAATCGATGTTACTCAAAGGCTTTCAGGTGAAAAACTCTCAGTGGTTCACCAGGAAGATTAAGCTACACAAATTAATCTGGATACAACTATGGGTTTATGCTTTAACATGATTAGTGTCCTAATTCGAGTCATTGCACCTCAAACCATTCTGCTGCCGGCCAAACAGCAGCATTTCACTGGGTCAGAGTCTTGCAGTGTTATCCTTCGCCAGAGGGATGGGTTTGTTGTTTCTGGAGCCCCAGTCAAAAATCCACCCCCCCCTCCTCGCCCAAAATGTTTCAGAGAGAAGATGAGTCAGAAGATCATATCTAGGTGACTTTTCAGCAGAACATGCTGCTTCAGCATCTCTTAAATAAGGAAGGTTTATTTAATATTTTGTGTAGTGACTATTTGGAGCCAACAGGGGGCTCCCAAACATGCCGGGCCCCACACAAATGCGTGCCTTGAGTGACAGTAAGCATCACGTCTGCTCCTTCAGCAGGGCAAAGGGGGCACGTGGAAACAGCATTCCTGGCCCCCATCTGTCATCCTTTCATGAAACAGGGCTCTGTTTAAACACGGAACCTAACCTTCCATCCCACCCTAACCTCCAACTGCCAGCCACAGACAGATGGACGCCAACAACAGCTTGGCTTCTGGTCTACAGAATCGCTTTAGGAGCAGGAAGGTCGCTGAGTGGAATTTGTCAATCATTTGCATAAGAACTGCATTGCACCTTCATAGCACTCCAAGTCATTTAGAGGTACCTAATTCCACCACAATAGAAATATACAGTCTGTTTTCAGCCTGATAACTTATTTTGTGGATTATTTAAATCTGAAGGTACTTCTCAAGAAAAAAAAATATGGAGCTGTTTCTAAAAATATTTTTAAAAACATTATGTGGGTGCGTTAAAAACATGCATATTCATAAATTTTGTAGATTTATAAACACAAGTTCTGTCTTTACTGGCAGGGTTTCTTCCGGGATTACTAAAGCGGTGTGGAACACCACTATCTACAAATACCCACTAGCTAATTACTTCATTTGGCAATTTTAAAAAGGCCACATAACACAGTTTAAAATAATGCAAATTTTTTGAAAACTGTGTGAACCACAGAATGTTGGAAAAAGTGCCACCAATGTACTCGTGACCTGTAAATTAGCCCTGTGGTGACAGCCAGTCCCTGTCAGAGGCAGACGCTTTACGAGCAACAGCTCCAATTGGACCGTGCAACGGTGCCGGCCAGACCCAAAAAACGTAGAACAGAGAGAGAGAGAGAGAGAGAGAAAGAAATAAATGAAAAAAAAAACAGTGGCAGGCAGTGAGATGAATGGAGGAGCTGACTGACCCAAAGAGCAGACAGAATTTATGGCTGAAAGGTGAATTGTTCCCAGTCCGGTGGAAGTCTGACAAGTTTCACGTGTTTCTCTGTCTGAGGCCGTCGATCGGCCCTGGCCCTGGGTAGGCCGACGGACACCGAGGTTCGTACACCGGTCCTGGGGCCTCAGCCGCTGGGGTAGTGATGGGCAGGAATCCCAAGGTGAACATCCTTTCGACAGTGGTCAGTAAAACATGGCAGTGCTGGGGTATGCAATATCTCCAGGATTACTCAGGAGCTCCATCCTCCCAGCACTCCCACCCAGATTTTGTTACTTCCAGTCTGATAAACCCAGCCTGGTTTTCTGGAGTGGGGGGTGCCAGCGAAAAAGCTCATCTAGGGGGCCACACGCTTCCACCGGCACCTTAGTGCGTATGGTATCTGTAGTGTGTCCCCCGTTCTGTAATGATCAAGACCCTGCGTGTCACCTTGCTAAAATGGTTAATGGTTCCTTCCCTGGGTAGAGAGGGCTTTTTCCACAGACTGAATCCAAATAATTACATTTATTTAGCAGTTGTTTTTATAAAAAGTGACATATTTTTGTGAGTAAGCAGAGTCAGACAGTCCTAGGGTCCACTCCTGGTGGGGGGGTGCCTACTGAGCCAGCTGGATAGCTGGCTCTCTTTTGCCAGGGGGTGAGTAATCTGCCCCCTGGTCTCATGAATCCTAGCCCCTCCCCCCCTCATTCAACAACACGCCGCGCACACATATAGGATCTCAGGGTGGGCGCATGCCGTGCATGTTACAGTGGGGGGGATGGGGGGGGGGGGCATTTACATGGCCTTATTCACTGTGCTGCACAACCTTCTACCTCCATTCACATCCATTCCCCCACATCTCAGAGGGCAGTCCGGAGTGGATGGGCTTATGTCTTTTGTCTCTGTGTATGTGTCTGTGTATGTTGTGAGGATGTGTGTATGGTCTATGTGCATGGCTCACAGGTGTGTCTGTGTATGTTGTGAGGATGTGTGTATGGTCTATGTGCATGGCTCACAGGTGTGTCTGCAGGGTGTCTGTGTGGCTGGTGTGGGCCTGGGTCCGGGGTTTGCTGCTCTGTCCAGGGCGTGGTTGGCCTTCTGGGCATGGTTGCCGGACCCTTTCCTTGGGGTGGTGGCACGGGGGGTGCTCAGGCCTCTCTGGCGTGGGCGGGGCTCTCTACCGGGGGCTAGTTGGCCCCCGGCCACCTGAGGTCCTAGGGGCCCTGGCCTTGGCTTATACGGGAGCGGCTGCCCCCTCATTGTGTCGGCTGCCTGTTGCCTCAGGTTCTCTGGGATTCATGCCCTTTTGGCTGTGGGGCTGCATCTGGGACCTCCTCCCTCTCCCGGCTGGAGTGGGGGCGTGGCTGTCGTGGGTGTGGGGCCCCGGCTCTCCTCACTTCTAGCACAGCAAACACACAGCCGTGGCACAGCAGTGCAGCCTGTGGTAGGACACGTGAATCTCCCCTCCGGAGGAAAACTGCGTTCAATTGCATTGAAGACGTCCCCTGAAATGCCAGGGGGCAAAATGTCAGATGAGACAGGAAGTAGAGGCACCCCGAATGAACCGAGGGCACAATCCAGCTTGGTTTTCTTCGGCAGGAATGCCCCACCAGCACTGATCTTAAAAGTGATCTTCAGCACAGTGGCTTTAACCTTTCCTGGGCTTGTTTACAACACAGTGGATGTCCCTGTCTCTCTGTGGCAACCTCCCCCCCCCCGCTGCAGATGCAGGTGGACAAAAGCAGACAAGACCGGCGATGGTGGGGCGGGGGGTGCGACTGCGGGAGCGTCGCCTGGGAACTCTTAGCTTGGACCTGGGCCTGTCACCGACCCTGGGAGACGGTGTTAATGAAGTCCAGCTGAAAGGAATATCGCAGCATCCAGAGAGGCTTCCGGAGCTCCTGCTGACTGTCGCTGTTTTCGGGTGACTGCTCCCGGCTGAAGAATGCTCGATCCGGGGACTTAAGTGACAGAGTCGCACATACAGTAGACTATTCCCTCGGCTGGTGAGAGTTTATTTTAAAGTGCTGTCAGTAGCATGAGGAATGGGTGGCAATGGTGGGCAGGTGAGTGGGCCTCATTAAACACTCTTTCCACCCGCGAGCTACACACCAGCCCCATGCTGTCATAGACCGACAGCTAAATAGCCAAGTGCAGCTTCTGCTGCTTCTCCCCGGTGATGCCTCACTCCTTTGACTTTAGGCAGCATTTCGTCCTGAACGGTCAGGGAGACTTTACGAGTTATTTTTTTTCTCCCAAAATGCATCAGTACATTCTGACTGACGCAGACAGATCTGCAAATATAAGCATCTGAAGCCAGCCGATGAACCAAAATATTTGTGTCAAAATGAATAATGTAAAAATGAACAGACAGACACTAAAGGTACATGAACGTTCAAAAACCAAATTTTATAGATAAGAAATGAATGGAATATAATTTATGACACATAGGCGGGGGGATCTGTGGTAGACCGCAATGGCGCATTACAAGCAACCTTATACCAGAAGTACAGTTTCTGCTAGAAATTCCAGTTGTGCCAGATGTGTGAAACACACTAAACAGACCCAGTGAAATAAACACCCTAAACTGATAAATTGCTGTGATTCACCAATAAAATCATTGTCTCGAAGTCCCGGGACACTAATCCGGTGTGGCCATACAGGTAAGAATGCTGTATCTGTGATCAAAAGGTTGCTGGTTCAAATCCCATGGTTCACAGAGTTAGTACACCTTCAGGGATCCTTGACTTGGCTAATGCTTTGGATAAAAGCATATGCTCAGGATATTCACACATAATCATGACCCTGCAGTAGGAGAACAGCTGCTATGACTTTCATATTCACCATGTTCCCCGTCATGCAAAATGAATGATATGTTTCTGAAGGAGACAAGGTGCTTGACAGTGACTCCATGGGCCCAGCACTGGATAAATGGCTCCTCCGTGGCTATAGAGAGTCTGCTTCTGGATTCATGACATCCCTGGCATGAATCTCGCTTTCTGCTCCAGGCACGGATCAACTGCTCAAGCGGCTGTAATTACTTAACGACTACGGTAGAGAGGGGTTCTGAGCCAAAAACGTTCCGTTAGAATCCCAAGTGAAGACGTGCGCCGTCGCCCAATGGCTCTAACCAACACAGTGTCTTTTTTTTGGAATCTAAACACCGAAGAAAGTAAACTTCATAGTTCTGATCTAAGTTCGTATTTTAAAAAAATGCTTCCGACAATTTCCTATCTGCCTCAACCTTTAAATAAAATGCTTCGAGGCCCCTTTTCCCCTTCAAGTCTGCATTCTTCTTTTTACATCCGCGATTCCTTTCCAATGAGCAAAGGGAAAGATGAAATCCATTTATTAAATTCCCTACAGAACAACGGATCTCGGACACCTGCTTCCAATCTAATTTATTCGCTGGTGTTAAAAAACACAAAGACCACAATTAGAAGATCGCTTTAAAGCCTCTGTACGGCTCAAGGGTAAAATTCTTATCTAAGACTCAGATACCTGCTGAGGAGAACGTGTCTGTGAACAGATCCAATCGTTATTCAGAAAGTGAGTGTGGTGCCGTTAAATTTAATTTCACAGCAGGCATTGCAGACAGCTGATAGTATTTATTAGGCAAAATGAGTCTTACGGTATATCCTATGGATATCTTTCAATGTTTTATGTAATTGAAGCAACAGATAAAAAGATCTGGAAATAAGTCCATTATTTCCACACCAGCAGTAGTCTGCTGGCTCTTATATTCTGCATATACTTCAATGTACTGAATATCTCCACTCGTGAGCAAGAGTCACGCATAGATGCCATATATCCGGTTTGGCTCAGGTACACAGTGGTAGGCTTTCTGTCACAAAGTCTTATGGCTTGAAATGTGTAAAGACAGCAAATTGAGTGCAATGCACCAGTGCAGTGTAGAGCACGCTGTACAGAGGCTGGACGTTCTGAAGGCAGTCTGAAATGGGGCCCAGTCTGGATTACAGCACGAGCAGCTTGACTCAGAACTGGAAATGCCCAGAAATCACTTGAAGAAACAAACTGTGTTTTCATTCAAGATATATTATATTTGCAATATCACCTGATTTGGAAGACATTACAGCCACTCCTCAGATATCGAGGATAACGTTCCAATAAACCTATCATAAAGCGTTAAATATCTTAAGCTGAAAATGCATTTTAATACAGTATGTTGCTGTACTGTAAGTTGCTTTCAATAAAAGTGTCAGGCAAACATATGAAAAGGCAGCAAGGCCTAATGTGTCCCTAACTACTGGATATGCACATATTAGTTTTTAGCAGATCAGGTGAAAGGCCCTTGGGGCATTTGGAGGAGGTCCTGTCAGAGCAGTGATGGAAGATCAGCATTTCAACATAACTCACCCTCGGATGCTGGAGCCCCACGCTCCAGCTATGCCAGCAGAGTCGGTATGGATTTCACTGCCAGCTTAATCATCAGCAAAATAACATAACCGGGAAAGAAGGCGCCCTGTTGACTGAAGGTCAGTCATGAAGGTGGGCGTCCTGACTTTAAAACAGGCAGTGCTCTGGACACCCTGGAGAGCCTTCCATACCAGGCCACAGGCATATAAAGACAAGCTAATCAAATACCAGTCAAATGAAATTCTCGAGTAAGACCTTTTCAGACTCTTTGTGCATTTTTTCTTGCTGCCTCAGGGGGTGCTGTGCAGTAGGGCTGCCAATCCATATTTACCAGCAAGCAGTTTAAAATAACCCTAAAAGGACTGAGTTTTGACACGTACCGCAACTGATCAATGGCTTCCTCAAAGAAATGAAAAAACTACATGTACCACAGGACATTTAAACCCTTGGGTCCAACAGCAGAGCCTTTTGGAGACCAAAAAATATTTAGGCCCTAATTATGCTATTGCAAGTGTCTGTGTGTTGGTTCATAGGGTCCTGCTGACCACTGCACTGCAGTACCCTTATGTGACCCCCCCACCCCAAATGCCTTGAGTGAAAGTCCCAGGGCTATGGGTTACCCTTCCTGGAGAAAGCGGGGCTCAGCTGTTACAAATCAGATACAACCAGTGGCAGAATTTTTTCCAACATTCAAACCATAAATTTGTTTGGGGAGCCCCAAGGATTGAAGGCCATAAGCAGTCATTACACTGGGGGGGACAAAATGACAAACTCGCACCTTGATACAACCCCTAAAAGCAGCTATACTGAGATAATTTCCCATGCATTATGTTGCTTTTTGCACAAATAGCCAAAGGAATGAAAGGACTGAGAATAACCTGTCCTTCAACCCCAAAATGCAGATGAAACGCTTGCCTCGCATAAAAAGCTACAGAGATTTCTACTGCATCCCTACCAATGCAAAACTGTCACATCAGATCAAATCCTTTCTGGAGTGAAAGGATGCTAAACTGACAGCAGGGGGGAGGAGAGACACAGATGCACCACCCATGTTCACACGTGTTCTTTTACCCAAAGTAAACTGGCATGAAATGTTGGTGTTTGGCTTTAAACAGTACTAATAGGGTTAGAAGATGGGCAGGAGCTTGTCTTTGGCTACCTCTGGATGGAGTTAAAGGTCTTGCTCAAAGGCCCAACAGTGAAATCATTCAGCTGACACAGGTATTTGAAATGGCAACGTCCTGATCATAGGCCTCACAGCCTAACCCACTGAGCCGTACCCCACCCCGATACCCCAGCCGCCCATTTCATTATTGTTTACTTTTTCCTCTCTCTCCGCTCAGTCCAGCCCCAAACTGTTACTTCTTAGTCCTGAAACTTTCTCAGATAAACTTTTTGCTGCCCTTTTTCTGGGATGTGTGATTCTGCTTCCATCCGGGGACAAAAATGTCAGTGGGATGCTTGTGCACTCAGAGATTGTCCCGGGACCTGGATACTTGAGAGAGTCACCCACACCAAATGCTGAGGCGGATTCTGGTGCCCAGCAAAGGAGATTGGGTGGTGCAAGGCCTCATTTCCCAACCACTTCCTATATTTATATTTTGGTTATAAAGTTGACTAAGAACAGCGGCCAATCACAGTGATGATGAGTGACATCAGCAAGAGGACCACGCCCACCCCGACTCATATCGATATCTCTTATCCACTGCTTTCCACCGCAGCCATTTCAGGAGACCTGCCTTCAGTCATCGGCACAGCACAACAGACAGGGGGGGGGGGGGCATAAACTGGACTGTCTTCCTTTGGCGCATGATTTGAATGCTGCCCATGGGGCTGTGTCCAGGGGCCACCTGTACCTGTTCTGAAAATGCCAATCGCTTCCCTCGATTAAGCCACACTGTAGTTTGCTTTTATTTAAAATTGGTTCCCGTGCAACAGACCACTGTCTGTCTCCTGGGGGGGGGGGGGGGCTCCATTCTCCATAAAACTCCCACGCCAAGCTCTTTCCGAACCTGGAATCCGCAGCCCCCTCCATCATTGACGGGGGCTCACATAAGGAGGCGGAGTTTAATGGTGCGATCCCAGACCCACAACAAAACCGCCACGTCTTTCACCCAGAGCCACAGACCAGGGTTAGAAATCGGCAACATTATTTTATTGGTCCTTTTGGCAGCATGAATCAGAGAGATTTCCAGTGAGGTGCTGCCCTTTCATGAGGCCTTTTTTAGCTCTTCCCAAAGGGGATTCAGTCTGAACTACATCCAATTGTACTGGGAAAAAAAGAAAGAATGAGCTACTCAATAACTTCAAGCAATATGTCTTTATCTGTCTTATTTGCCCATTTACGGTGGTGCTGAATAAATAATCGGGCTGTAATAAGAATGTTTATAAGAGTGTTTTACGAATGGTGGCATCTGACCACAGGGCAAGGACACGGTGCCGTCATGCGTGACGCATTGCGTGAACAGGTATGTGTGCAACCGGCGTGTGGAGAAGTCCACTCTGTTTGCCAAGAACACCTCAGGATCAATATGATCCTCACTGAACGGGGGGGGGGGGGAGTTACTGCAGGTCAGCAGCTCCTGCAGGGCACAAATTTAATTATGCCCCAAAAAAATACCATGGCACATTAGTGAAAATGTTAGCTGGATCTTAGTATTTCTTACAGCTTTGCTGAAGGTACACTAGACATGAGTGTGATTAATTACAAAATTTATCTGTATTTCTATTTACGTTTACTTATTTCTAGATATCAAACTCACGCTTATCCCAGATTTAACTGGCCATCTTTGTTTACATACGTAACAAGATCACTGTGCTTGTTTAAAACGGGTGCCCCCGTTCTAATTTGCCCAATTTACGGACCATTCTTGGCCATTCAGGTTGAAAATAGACTTTCAGGTTGACACACTTTTGTTGATTTAAGGAGAAAGACACTCAGTTTCCCCCTGAACCACATACTTACATAAAATAGATGGGATAGCCACCTTCGAAATACCAGCAATACTTCTTGGCTTCTATACACTGCAAGGCAAAGGGGGGGAGAGAAAAGATATGAAGTTAATCCACATGTCACATCAATGTCAGAAATCCTCAGACCAGTTCAGATGAAACTGGGCAGATTGGTGACACGTGTGTACACATGGGGACACATGGGAACACATGGGAACACTTGACGTGCACACCAAGCCATGGAAAAGTGCTCTGTGTATCGAGCTCCTTTACTGAAGTGCTGAAGATCTGGCCCAAACTCATTCAGCCCAAAGAAGGTCCCATAAATATCCAGAGTGACCTGGGACCACTACACACTCTCAGTTACATTCTTTTTTATCAAAAGTAAAATCACAACAACACATATTTTGGTGGACTGGTGATTTTTGTTACACCCTGGGCTAGCCAATCAGCAATCCCGCCCACACTAGTGTTTAACATCCAGCTAGCCCGAACACCTGATGCGAAGTATTGTTACCATCCACTGTGCCGTACTGAGCGTTCTGAATACCCTGTCTCTCGTCTCCTCACCCTTGTTCCCGCCCTGCTGATCCCGCCCTGCCGATCCCACCTTGCCTGATCCCTGCCTGCTGATTTTATCTCTTCAGTAAAAGTCTGGTCTCCTGCCCTGTCTGCTCATATGTGACAGTCACAGTTTGGAGCACCTCTAAAATCAGAATCTTGCAATCAAAACAAGCATAAATCTATGCGGCAGCTTAATAAACGTGGAAAAGAAATTATATTGAGTATATTTAGAGTTAGTTTGATTCAGGTAAAACTGCAGGTATTATTATATCTCTTTTTGCATTATGGTGCATTTGAATTGAGTTCTTTTGACCTAAAAATGTAAAATAAACCCTTTTCACAATGAAGATCCATTAACAGCTAAACGTAACAGTAATCATTATGTGCAGAATGAGGACTCTACACACCCAAGACCATGTTGTACTTGGAATGCTCTCATTAAAAAGCCATCAATTAACAATAATAAACTCTATCAAAGACTCCAAACACTGACAGCCATTCACACATAAACCCAAATCATATTTCTAAATTCATAATAATATAGGATATCGATCACAGTTTGCGTTTTTTGTTTATCTCAAGTGACATTTTTATGAAGTTGTTTTCATCTTTTTTTGTTAAATATGATCTTAATGACAGTGAAAATTTCTTTATCTGATTGCACAAACTATTCTGTCCTTATAAACACAACCCAGTCTTGTGGATTGATATGCTCCTGTATCTCATAGAAAACTCATTCAAGAACACTCACCAAAATGATCACCCTGTCGGCCTGTGCAAGAATGAACCTACCACTCTATGTATGAAGCTGCCCATCTTCTCCGTCTCTTCATCTGTATGCCTGGTTATATAACTGCCAATTAACCTGTCTATTTGCGCATGCTTCACTTCACTCTTGTATACCTATTAACCTGTCTCTATCCATTCACTCTTCTCTTTCTTTTGAACACGTGAAACTCTCACCTGCAGGCTTTTGCGAAAGCGCCTTTTACGGACTTTCTGCCACTGGGCCCCTGCTCTCCTCTGTTCCTGACCTCATCATCAATCCCTATCATTTTAACGGGAGCTGGGTTTAGCGTGGCGGCCCAGGTCACCAAGGGATACCATGTAAAAGTAATATTATATGCGGGCAGGTCAGAGATGGTGATCTGTTTCAGGTAGGCGTTTAATTTGTCTGAATGACAACCAACCGTATCCATGGTGATATTTTTTACACCTTCACAGTTTCGTGCTACCTTCCATTTATATGGCTAGGTGTTCACTGCAGCTATTTAGATGAAGCACTTTAAATTAGGGTAAAGACAACATATGCTCAGAATTGAACTTATAGCACTCTTCATAGATCCCAGGGCTCCTTGTTGAAAATGAAAGCTTCTTCCACTCCACAGTCACATATCTCTTCATCTACATAGAAGGATGTAGATTAGTCCATTACCAACAGCAAGTACTATATATATAACAAAAAAAATTATCCAAGATATCTTGGCAGTATGTTGTGTCACACACTTAAATTGCACATCCATTTATCCATTTATAGTGTATTGTGCTGCAAACGTTTAACTGTAAGGTGTTGTCAGTTGTGTAGCACATGATCCTTTTTTTTATCTCATGAAACATTTTTTTTCCCCAAGGAGATTAAAAATAGCCCTTCATCTTTCAGCGATCTGGCAAATCTCTCTCTCTTTCGTACTTTTTTATCATTTATCCATTCGCAAGTTAATTTACCCTTGTCCATTTGAATAGGACACATGAGTTCCAGCTTACCCATGATGCTCCTGACAGGAAATCAGGCTTATAAAGACAACTTTGGCCACCAGATATATTCACACAAGATGGAAATTAGGCCCGAGATGAGTCACTCAAATCCATGGTGATTTTTAACAATTTTGAACCTAGCTGGACTTACAGTTATGAGTTTGCCAAGCAATTTAAGTGAATCGTACTGCCTAAGGGCAACGGTAACAGTGCCCCCTCCTGGGGCAGGCAGCCTTCAGACCAAAGGTTCAAATCCATATTAACCTTTATATATTACATTCCCCCCGGATCAATAAGGTTTATGTAACCCAGTAGAATTTAATCTGAAGGAACATTCCATGTGTACTAGCCCCCCCCCCCCCCGATCTCTCCTGCGGCTCAACAAGTAGAGCATTGCACTAACAAAGATTGTGGGTTCCAGTCCCCAGGGGCACACATAATCGGTAGCCCTTTATTAGAAGTTGCTTTGCATAAATAAATAAACAGAACATGAATAAGCATATTACCAACAACAGGAAGATGCCTTGTAAGGAGCTGGGGATGAGGTCACTGGCCATCAGGATACAGATATATATAGACATTGTCTTATTCTCCCCCATTTACCTAGACCCCAGTTGGACGCTGCTAATCCTCCCCCACTACTCAATGCCAACATCCTGTTTGCTGTCCATTCTCCGGATAGCCTCCTGCTACCTATAAAACGAGAATAGAAAACGACTTACACCACAGCTCATCTTTCCTCTAAGACAACACGGCCCTCACCAACTAACGCGCAAATATAGCAGCCACTTTGGTGAGTCACTTCCACGACTCGCATGTGTAATCATCGACCACCTGAGTCTCTGACAGCCATCGCCCGCGTCCTTGAAGAAAAAGCGCCTCATTTAAATACTTCGCTACTAATGGACTGATTTACATGAAGTCTACACTGAGCAAGGTCACGGCCCGTGGACCCGAAGCATGGTGGCACATCACCCTCTCACTGCGCCCAACAGCGAGCGACTGCCGTTCAACTGTAACTCTGTCAAGCTGTTATCCTTCCAGGTTCGAAAGATGACCGTAAAACCAGTGCCCCCCCCCCAAAAAAAAAAAAACCCTTGAATCGCTTTCCCAAATGACTAGCCAGGACCTTGACAGGAAATAGCAGAATACTTATATTTTTGTAGGAAATGGCCTTGATCAAAAGTGAATCCCTGGCAGAGCAAGACATTATGGATAGAAAAGCCTGAAACTCTGAAAACTGAAACTCCTCAGATGCATGAACAACCACATCAATGCTGGACCAATAAGTTATATACATTATATACATGACTGTGCGAAAGCCTGATCTAGTTGTAAAACCATGATATAATGCCTGTCAGAGTGTTCCAGCATAGCCATTTCAGTCTCTCCTAAAATCACTGCAGTGACATTTAAGGAATGCATGGAATGGCTGAGGTGCCCCAGTGGAGAGGTTAATTGGGACATGAGTTCCATCCATCTATCCATCCATCCATGTGTGCTCATGGGGGTCTATAGGCTCTGGCTAATTCCAGCCATCCTCCAAGACCGGTAACTGTATGGAGAACAGTAGAAATTTGTGCTACTGTTTATTGTGTTATTATTATTTATATTGTGATGTTAAATTATGTTTACCTGTGGCGCTAGAATGTTGCTTCCACCCTCTATCTGACTGTTTTTTGGTCATTCCCAGTGTCTCCTGCGTCTCTTTGTTCTTGTGTATTGCTGTCTTACAAACATTCAGTCTGAAAGCAGCCTGCCTCGCAGTGTAGCCTTCTGCCAGCAGAACCACAATATATACCACGATATATATATTTATATATCACAACATAAATGCTCATGGCTCGCTGGAAAAGCTTTGGTATCACACCTCCGAGCCTCATCATCAGCCAAGATGCCAGATGCAGATTCCATCCGACAGATGGAGAAAGGTCATCACGTCAGATGACATGTTCCCTCATCAACAGCCACAGTGGGGGGGGGGAACCCTCTCCATCATGCCTGGCTGGGGCACAATGGTGTCGGCTTTGTTTACAAGTGGTGGACGCCAAAGACGCGTACCGGTTGTCACCGCCGGAGCGGGACACACGCAGGAGACGACAAAGGGACGCCAGTCCCCCTGAGCCACCGCTGGAAGAATGAACAATGGGAGGGAGCGTGTGCAGATGGTGAGCCGGAGTGCCCCCCTCTGGAAGCAAGGAGAACTACCCTGCTGTCGCTGGTCATTGTGTCACCATGAGACAAATAATCTGAGTTCACACTGTCAGAAAGTATATCTATCTATCTATCTATCTATCTATCTATCTATCTATCTATCTATCTATCTATCTATCTATCTATCTATC
>JAABNY020000032.1:12429194-12450236 GCA_015164015.2 Brevimyrus niger
TACATGACATAAATGCTCTAATAGTACACGTAAGTTAGTGGTTTATTTATTGTTAGTTACTGTAATGTTGCGCTGCTCTTTTTGGTTAATCGTCCAGTCTGTGAAGAAGGCATTCAAATAAGAACTGCATTGTAGTATGACTCATCTCCTGGCGCGTACAATTTATATTAGGTCAGCGTTCATGGTTCGACTACTGATTACTGATATTCAGATCGAGTTCTAGGTCAAACTGGTTTGTTCGACTTTCAAGAAATTCGAGTTCTAGTACCGAGGTATCACTGTACCACTGTGTGTGTGTGTGTATATATATATCTTAGGTGCATGGTATGGAAGGGATTATCTTTGGTCAAACGGGTATAATATTACAGAGAAAATGGTTTGATTTACATATTAATGATGCCTGCTCAATAGAATGAAATACTTACAATTGGACAATTCTCGAAAACTTTCTCCAGTCATCGGATTGGCAGAGATGGGTCTATATTACCTTTTTCTGTTTCCTTCAGGCTCCTACCTGAAATGTTCTGGGGTCTGCTCCCCAGTCGCCCATTTATCAATACATTGGAATACCATAATGCCAGTTCCAGTCTTCAAAGTCTTCTGTCTCCTACTGTATGATTGGTAAAGCCACATTTCTAAACACTCAAGAATTTACCCAACCAGTTCTTTTATCCATTATTCATTATTTTATCATAGAGTCAAAGTCGTCAGTAAATATCAAAAATGGCCATGTTTCCAACATTCAGTCCTGACACAGATCATACCTCAACCAAAGCACTCTGCATTCATCTTGTTACATCAGGAATTTTTAATTAATAAACACTTTCGACTAGTGTTAATTAACGTCAGAGGAAATGTACTGTATTTAAATAGCACATCAATGGTGGCTGACAAATTAAGGCGTGCTCGAAGTTCTGGCCCCCCTGATAAAATGTCACCTGAATCTGCCAGGGCATCCATGCCTGCTTCCAACGCTGACTGAACTGGCCACGTTCCTGGCAGCTTGCTGCAAACGGGCCCGGATCGATGGCTTGCGGCTGCCGCACGCTGATGTATGAGCTGGGTCTGGGGGCAGCGGGTGTCCCGGGAGCTCTGATAGACGTCCCCCTGTCAAGCGGTCCATCACATCAATTCATCCCTAGCATAAACTCTATTAATAAACAGGCCTTGCCCCCCAGTTACGACAGCCCTGGGGCTGCGGCTTTCCATCGGAATTAATCACGGCATCTCCTGCCGTGGCGGTAATGAACGAGGACGGCCTCTCCCGCCGCTCTGTTGGAGGCCCTGCACACATATGCTGGGAAAATATGCCCAGAGAAATTCTCTCAGTCAGAGCGTACAAATGGAGGATAGGCAGTCATGCTCTGGGCTCTCATAGTGACAGATTTCACGGGTCAGAATGGCCAGAAACTAAATGCTGAAACCCAAACAAACACACCCAAAGAATGACGTCACTGTAAGAGTATGGATTTCCCTATTAATATAAGCATGTACAAATATAAAACGTCTCTATTAAAAGAAACACTGAACATTGACTTAAATGACATTTTTTTCTTCAAAAGGTTACAAAAACAAATTTCATAGTGGCTTTTGTTTAGGGCAATGTGCTTATATCTGGATGGTTGTAGGTTTGAATCCCATAACCGGTAGAATAATCCTATCACTGCTAGATCCTTAACCCCAGCTTCTTCAGAGGTACTAGATGCTGGCTAGCTCTGATCCCAAAACTTTCTCTCACCTGCACATGCACATGTCTCTGTGTCTCTCATGAAGAACAAGATGGGATTGGTGAAAACTATCCAATTTCCCCCACGGGGAAGAAAAAGGCACTTTTATCTATACTAATTAATTTAACCAGGCGGATACAGTGTCTCTCTCTGGTTAGGGATGTGATGGTAAGCTTTTAATACATCACCAAGGTTGCAAAAACACATTACACAAGGGATATATTACATAGTACACAGAGCTACAATAAATGGGAGGCATCTGTAAGCCTGTGGGAAAGGGATTAGCATTAGCAAAGTATCTGGGTCCCATCATAGAGAGAGGGTTTCTGTCCCCAGAGAGTATATAAACATAGTGATAGAAGAAAAAGCAAACTCACATTTCAAGACAGGATTCATGAAATTCAAAACTTTAGCAGGTGTGGAGAGCAGGAAAGGTCTGAAGGAGCGGGGCAATTGGAAAAAAAGAGGTATGTCATGGTCAGAGAGAGTAGCTAATTGCAGCTTATTTTTCACATTTAGCTTTTGAGCGTATTGCATTCATCCAAGGTAATGTGTAATTGTCAGGGTGCTTTGAAAGTGAACGAGAAAAACAAATTAGCGTGGGATTTGGCCATTTTAGGCTATTCCCAATATGGAAAAATAAGAGAAGTCAATTGGGCGAAAGGGAACTGAAAAATACTTTGTAGCTACAGTATGTGTCAAAGGACTGGAGTTGGGACTGGAAAATTAAGGTCCGGAAAAGAAAAATCCAGACCACGATTTTGCTCCAACCAAATAGTTGGATACTATATGACTGTGACTCTTTAGATTGAAGTAGTTGGTTGAGATAAAATCTTGGTCTGGATTTTTACTTTGTGGACCTGAACTTTACACCTGTCAAGTGAATGATAGAAATTAAATCTAAAACAGGAATTAGAGCAGCTGAACTGAATTATGGGATATGCTGCGTTATCTCATTACATGGGTGCAGCTTCTTTACCACCTGTTACCACACCAAACCCTTCATATGTATTTAGAGAGCTGCACTGTATTCATTAGACTATTATGGGTTATACACCCTGCTCAACAGTACAACACTGAGAGCCCTACTGCGATTTGAACTCGCAGTCTTCAGGTCATGACTGCATGTCTTCAACCCCACAGCTACCTGCTAACTACAAGGTGGCTTTATGCCCCCAGGACTGCAGCACTGGTGGCAAGCAAATAGCATAGCCGCTCATTGCTAGTGCGGAGGTGAAAATGGTGAGGCGGGGGAACATCCAAGGAGCCCGTCTGTCACATCAGGAGGAGAATGAACGACGTGTAGGTTGCGGTGTCCTCGCCTCCTCACTTTGAGCCCCGGTTATGGAGAGGTAAACACGCTCCCCTGACCCATTAACGATCCTCCCCAGGGGGGTTGCGCTCCATGTGGCAATGCTGTTCAATCCCAGCCTGCTTTGAATGACTCGAGCGGCTGTTCGGTTACCCTCTGTCTGAGCTACAAAATGCTCTGTCAGCGAGAGTGTCAGTCAGTCCCGTTACCCCCCCCCTCTCCCAAGCCCAGGCGAGCAGCCTCCACAGCACATGCTCAAACTGAGCTCCCCCGTGGAGATCCTTCCTCCCGCCCGCCTGTCTCTCATCTGCCGTTCATCGTTTGCTGAAGCTTTTTACACCACAGAGTTGTGGGCGGCGTGACCCACTACTATGCCCACTGGAGGATAGGGAAGGACACAAAAGACCAAATTTAGAAACGCCACAGTTCAATCTACTGCACAATAATTAATACTGCGAGAATCAGCCAATATATTCAAAAATAGGAAGTAGGACACATAGAACATTAACTTTTACAAAACACCAAAAATCTCTAAGCTCTACTTCTCCACTGACTGCGGCTTACTACTCACCTCTTGTGAATGTGCGCTTGAGTTATATTTAAGGATGCATGGTCATACCTTGTGTATATTGAGAATCCATTGAACAAAGGTCTTCAGCGATGTTCATCATTCATCAAGTCATTCATCAGCGTAGAAATTATTATTTCTCATTTATCTAATCCAATTGTAGCAAAAGGATGAGTGCCAGTTGGGCAATGGATGATAAACCATAACTTGTCTCTAAACATCTGATTTGACAAAGAAATAACTGGATATTGTTGCTAATTATTAGCTAATAAGTAGGTAACACGCCCTTAACAGATACATACTATTTCCCAAAATATTGTACATGGTTTGGATAACTATGGGTGGCAGAAATAATCTTAAATAATGAGTGTGATACAATGGGTATTGGTTCCCATCACTAACAAAAGGGTATGACCACCTTCCTATAAGTTATGTTATATGTTCTTATTGCCTTAAACTGGGAAGTGATTAGCAAGGTAGGCTAACCTTGCTTACTACAACGGTTTCAAACCCTGAATTGAATTGAGATGTTTCATTTATGATGAAATTCTTTTTTTGTCTACCCAGTCTTGCTCTCCATGAGACACAAATAGAGGTGATAGTAAGCTTGGGGTGACAGCACAGGGTCAGCCAGTGTGCAGTGCCACTGGAGATGGGGGTAAATGGTCATTTGGCTATTCTCCCTTCGGGCAATCTTCCGGACGCTGGTACACAGACCTAGCCCAGATGAGCTACACACATGAGAACCACCAAAAACCATCCATATCCTGTCCGGCCAGGGCACCTTCCTGCCATGGGCACCCTTCCCAGTGTCCCCCCCCCTCCCATACTGAACTGAACAGCTAGCTCTGTCTGTCTTCAATCCCAATACATTAAAGGGCAATAAACAAAGCAGCCAGAGGAAGGATGAGCAAATTAGGCCACTATTATAGTCATACGACAGTGTCAGACAAATGAACTAATGTTACAAAAACAGATTGTTGTGAAGCAACAATACTGTACTCCCATCCATCCTCCAACCATCAAGCCAGTGCATAGGGCAGGGTTGTCAACAGGCTGATAACAAAATAACAGATTATCATTGTATTGTGGGGTCATTCGGTCCCCACAATGCAATGCATACATGATTCACACCCACACACCCTTCAGCCAATTTAGAGACATCCCCTAAATGTATGTTTTGAGAACGAGGGGAAAAAACTGGAAAATCCACAAGAAACCTATGCAGCACAGGGAGAGTGTACAACTTGCCCCATGTGAGGGCAGGATTTCCTTGGCATGTCATTTATGTGGAATAGGTGTATAACAAATCTTCTACACTAGATGGCACTAGTACAGCAGTTAAATTTCCATCATCCTGGTCACCTCAGAAACATCAATATCTGGATTTGAGACTCGTTCTTTTATAGTCTGGGTATAAACACTGATATAATATATTCATCCTTATGAGATTTAGGTTTCTTTTAAAAAATACTGGAAGCACATGCTAACAGAATCATAAAATTCTTAGAAGTTCTACTTTCACACAATGACATTAATATATTAAATCTTAACATTCAGTCTGCTTCACCAATGAACTGCAAATACTGGAAGCCATCAGTATGGGATGTTATGAAATAAAGACACGGGGCCAGTAGGTGGCAGAGTGGTTACCAACATGGCAGGAGTCCAGCTTTGGACCTCTAAGAAAGGCAGGTGCTTCAGTGCCGCACCCAGCTGTATTTATAGGTAAACTCCTAAATCCACTTTATTGCTTAACAGATTTTTTTTTTTTTTTTATCTAATCCTGACATCAAATGCTTACTGTGCAGTTACTGGAGAACATTAAACACCAGTTACTTTATTTAATCTGTTGTAAGTACAGTAGTAGCTGAAAAACACCCGATCTCTGCTCAAAAGACACGAGTTTTTCGTTTTTGTTGAATATAATTATTTTTGTATAGAACAGCAGACAAAGCCTGGAGGAACATAAGGGGAGAATAACTATGTTAACGAAAGCAAATGATCAGAGGAGACTGGATGCACAAGGCTGCAGAGGACAGTAGACCATTCAAGGTCTCACTTGAGGGCATGTGGTGGAGTCTGTGGCTGGGGTCATTTCCTGGAACATGACCTTGCAGCTCCCAAAGCTGCCCAGACCAGCAGCATCAACGCATGCTTTCCTGAACCTGTAATCTTAACACCAGCTGCAGTGTATGGAGTAATTGGGTGGTCAAGTTAAAAATACATAAACAGAATAGAAAATGCAGGCGTATATGCTGAATATAGCCGGAAGATGATTTCAGTGGTGATCAGTTTACCTTGTTATTAATCAGACTCTCGCATACTGGATCAGCTTTTGTGTGATGTCATGGTTGAGGGCTCCATTTATTTCCAGCAACCAACGGTAACATAGGAAGGGACTGACTCCTCAAATCACATGCAAATTATGAAGTCAGCCGCACGCCACATTAAAATGGCAGAAAGACCTACACTGTTCGTATGAATTAAACATTATTTCCAAAACATGAGTTGCTTTGCATACAGGGAGATAATCAGTAGAGGTACAGTAGTAAGCGGCACTGTGGCATATAGAACATCAGAATTTTTGAGCCCATGATGTAAACACCGTCATTATAAAATAAGGTTAGAATAAGGCTGTTTTAATGTACAACCTAAAGATGATGCATCTCTCACAATCATCTGCATCATATTTGTGGTATTGTGCTATAGCTAGACACATTTTCATTGGTCAGTTAGTCCATTTACTGTGAGAAAATGCTTTATGCTGCAGGAGGGACAGGGTACCATAAAGATAACCAATTTCAGCTGTTTTTCTTACCAAGTGAAACACATCAGATTGCGTTTGGTATCAAAGAAAGGCTGGCTGTCCCTGAGCAGAACTCCATACATATGAACATCGCATCTCCCCAGGATGTCGCCCACACCCCTCACTGCATTTACACGTCTGTGCTGATCTGACAGGACACGTGAGAAGGCCCTGCGGGAACAGAGGGAGGCAGCCAAACTCCTCGGGCTGACAGCAGGACACCTGAAGGTAACCTCCTGACACACACTCTGAGTCAGTGCCTGGAAGGCTGCTTCTGGAGAGCAGATGGTGTGGCTATCACATTCCTGATGGATATTAGGCGCTAAGTGTGAAGATTCAGAAACCAGGTCACTCTGGAGGTGACATTTCTCACCTTACAATATCGCAGGAGACACTTGGGAGAGGCAGAGCAAGAAAACGTCAAAACATTCTGACATCCATTCTTTCAATAAACCAAGATCCGGTTAAAAGCACAAATTGCAATTTTATCAGGCTTGAAGGATTTTACTAAAAGAGGATAAACCTGAAAGCAGGCAGCTAAAATTCCACTTAAGCAGGAAGTTTACTCTGAAATGCTCAGGTAAACAAAGCCCAGCTGTACCAACAGATAGGAGTGTGTCACTTCGGTATAAGTATTAGCCAAGCAACTAAATAGCAATATTTCTAATTTATTAACATTCAATTCCACATTAGCTATTCAGATTTCTCGTGCCAGTATGCAATTACAAAACATTATAATCAAATATCCCTGATGTATTGCTGGTTTTTATGCTTTGGCAAACACTTTTCGGTGTCTTTAAACAATTCACGCAAAGCTTCACAGTGTTGTGGGTAAGCAGGAAAAAAAAAAATCATATAAGCAAGAAAGATCCCTGGGTTGCTGGGAACATTTATTTGTGGATTCAAAGGTATTCATGTTCAAATCTGTTCCATAAAAAAGATGTAGCTAAATGGAGACAAACTCGGATTAACAGGAACCAGTTGACAGGACAGCTAAAAGCTTTACTCGGCTTAAAAAGTAAAGTATATGGTGAATATAATTATTGCTTCACAGATATAAACCCGAGAGCTGACCGTAAACATGGATCTACAAGTTTAGGGTCTAAATTGTGCAATGGCTTTTTTTAAACTGTTTTATTTAAACATACTTTTAAAACAATATTAGCATTCTGTTTTATATACATATTTACCTCCCCTCACCTCCCTTAAACGAATCTATACTGGTAAATAACAAAAGAAAAACAGTTCACTTTTGCAAATGGCAAACGAAACAAACGAAAGGGAAGGCGCCAGCCTGCTCTCTTGTGCCTTAGCCCACGAGCGTAGCCCCAGACGACCTCACTGCACCACGTGGCTCAGTTCCGGCTTATCCAGCAGAGTTAAAGCAGCACAAATAAAAAAAAAAATAATAAAATGAAGAAAAAGGTGGTTTGGCTTCAGTCTGGACGGCGAGGTGGGTGGAAAGGGCCCTTCAGAAGATGAACTCCCCGGGGACCTCCTGCAGGGCCCCGAAGGGCTCTTCGAACTTGAAGCGCTTGGAGACGGCCTTGGGGTCGGGGGTTATGCTCTCCTTGTCTGACTGCCGGCACTGTCCCAGCGTGTAGGCGGCCATGACAATGAGCTCCTCTGACACAGGGCCCTCCTGGCCTTCGCCCGACTCACTGATGGTGAGCGGCACGGAGCAGGCCTGCCCCGATGCAGTGTCACCTGCCCCTTCAGCCTCCTTCGGGGGAGGAGGCAGCTGGAGCCAGGGGTGTTGAAGGCACTCCTCTGCTGTGGCGCGCTGCCTGTGAACACGATCAGTCGGTTTGTCTGGATCATTAGCACGAGTGAGCATGTGTACATACAGTACTGGGCAAAAGTCTTAGGCAGTTAAAGAAAAAGTGAAAGTGATCTTAATACTGGTGTAAAGCTATGATGTTTGTCAAATCTCCTTAAAAGTTATCCCGATATTTGCAGCAAATGCACAATAGACTCAAACTTTTTTTTTTTTTTGAGTTGACTGCTAACCGGGGTCGGTTCTAGACATGCATAAATGAGGGGGCAGACAAACGTGAAGGGGGCACATGGTAGTGACGAAGGCGGGACATGAACGGGTGGCGGTGCTCTGGATAACTGTCTTGTCATGTAATTGGATTGCACTTAGTCAGGCCTCTACCCTAAGACCTGTCCTACTTGGCTGTCCCACCCGAAGGCTAAGCTTCTGCTGGTGTAGCTCTTAAAGTCACTGAGGCACGGAAACCCCCTGACCACAGTAAGGTGGCAATCCCTCAGGGGGAAGACTGAAAAATAAAACAAAAAATAAAATATTCCTCAACAGATTTAAAACCACTAAAAACATGACATTTACCTTAATTGGATGGCCTATATCAAACATATATTTGAACCCAACAAAACACTTTTCACTATTGCCAATATTAACAAAACTAAAAAGGGTAGGCTAAGTTATGAAAAAGAAAAAATCAATCCATAACTATGTATGTGACGAATAAATAATCTGAAAATGAGAATTAATAACGCAACCGACTGGCTGAGCTGCTTCTAGCGCTGAGGTTGTTAAAATGGTACGGTCCACACTAGGGGTGTCTGAAATCGTTTTACATAAAATTTTCCTACAAGGTGAGGTTCTCTCTCTAAAAAAAAAAAACAAAAAAAACACAAAAGAAAAATGTTAAGACCCCCCAAAATTGTTATTTTTGTCTATTTGAGGGGGGGGTCTTGGTCTTGACCAGGGGTACTGTACCCCCCACAATCACGCAGCTCATTACACTCTGCCCTGCCTACTGTGAAACTGGCTCATGTGCATACTAACAGTGATTGGATGTTTAGCTGGGGGGAGGGTGAGTGGGGGATCTCTGGCGAGTGCTGTGTGAGTGTGAGCCCCGTGAGAACGTGTGAGTGTGAGAACGCGGAGGGAAAGGGCGAACAAGAAGTGTAACTTATCATCTCGTTTGTGCCTTTTTCAGTGGATTTTTCTGCTACTGTAGCAAATCTTGTCCATATTCAATTTGTGGGTAATAATTATTTTCTTCCTCAACTTCTAAAAGTTTGATTTAAGGCTGCAGGACGTTTGTTTAAGGGGGCGTTGCCCCCTCTTGCCCCAGTGTAAAACCGACCCTGCCACTAACACACTTTATTTAGCTAATCAATATCTCATTGAGTTATTTAGCTAGTTGTTAGATTAGATGAACTTTACTGATCCCAGATGGAAATTAATTGTGCTGCCGGAATAACTGGGGAACCTTAGCAATAACTTTCTGAACAACAAAAGAAACACTTGTTAGCTTTTATTGCGTTACTGTTTTAATGTTACTGTATTTTTGAGCAAAGATACACTTACTAAACAGATTTATTTAAACATTTATTTTGATTGCCAAAGACTTTTGCATGGTACTGTACAAGTGTGTGAGGTCTAGTCCGTTTCACAAATTACACATCAGAACAGCATCACAGTATTAGCAGCTCACCTCTACCTGCTGGTTCAAAATGACCAGTTGCACAAGTACACATACAGTCCTGTGCTGCTACACTGTGAGATCCACTGAGGAAACTAATATTCTGCAGGCGAATACTGAGAAGCTAAAGCCGCACATCCCGATGGAGGCCGTCCATTGGCCGACTTACTGTGGCTCTTTGATGAGCAGGGATTTCATGAAGTCGATGGCCGGTTGCTCAATGCCCTGTAGCTCCTCTGTCGAGTAGCTGATGTTGATCTGAGAGATGTTGAGAAAGGTCTCCTGCTTGTCGTCACCGAGGAAGGGAGAGGTTCCTGTCAGCATCATGTAGGCCAGCACGCCGATGCTCCTGCCGGGGGAGAGGGATGCCCGTCCCGCATCAGGCCAGAGGTCAATCCAGGCAGAGGGATGCAGTGGAATTGAGGCTCATGGCACCAGAAACACATTATTTAAAGCATGATGCCACAGCCATGTATTAATACGGCATAAAACTAAATCTGACATCTGGAAACCACAAATACACTCTTTTGCTTTATAAAATGAAACCGTGATTTTAAATTTACAATCCTGCATGAGTGGAATTTGCATGTTCTCCCCATATCTGCACATCATTAAATGAACTGGTGCCTATGTTGTTCAGGGCATGTATGCCTCATCCACTGTGACACTAAGCACTGGGTCAGTGCTTATAGATAGATGGATGTTGTGAAGCAGCTGCAAGCTAATGACAGTCAGGATCATGAGAATATTATGATGAGAGGTTGGGAAACTGCAGAAAGACCACAACAGGAAACCCCAAACACTCTGATGTGTGCGTGGCAAATGTTACGACCACAAAAACATTCATGGAACGACTGATTAGAAAGTAACGATTTGGTTCTAATTACATGTCAGCTTCCAGAAGTTTTAATTAGCGTAGGAGTTAGGAAAAAGATGTATCCAAGTGCTGGTCTTACCACATGTCTGTTGCTGTACTTATTGGCTCATAATTTAGAATCTCTGGAGCTGTAAACAGAAATGGTAAAACGGTAAAAGGACTGCATTTATATAGCACTTTTTCTACTCTTACGAGTACCCAAAGCGCTTTACAATACATGCCTCACATTCACCCATCCACACTCAGTCACACACCGGTGGCAAAGGCTACCATGCAAGGTGCCAACCTGCTCACTGGGAGCAATTTAGGGTTCAGTGTCTTGCTGAAGGACACTTTGATGGTGTCAGGGCTCGAACCTGCAACCCTCCAGTTGCCGAACAATAGCACTACCTCCTGCGCATCTTCGTTGCATTTTAATATAAAATTATAAAACTGCGAAGCCATAGAACAGTTATGTACTTAAATCAGACAAAGCCCACACTGCTGGACTCCTGTCATTAGAACATGCTCCTTTTCCTGGATTGAGTAAGCACCAACTCACCCACGTACTCCGGGGTGCCCATGATTTCCCGTAGCTCCTGGTTGCTGCTCACCATGCGTGACAGCCCAAAATCCACTATCTTTATGTCTCCAAGGGGAGAATCACTGGTCAGAAGGATATTCTGCGGCTGAGGAACGATGAGATGGATGTCAGAAAAATATATATATATGTACACAGCACTGTTGATTTGTAATATGTGTACAGAACTCTAACATCTGTTCCCCTAAGAGAGCTCAATAAGAAACATTTGCACAAAGACTAATGCCTCTCTTTTAGGTGGCCCAACAATTCTACATAGTAGAAGATCCCTGTGTGTTAGAGACCACACCCACTAACCTTGAGGTCCAAATGCACCACACTGTTCTTGTGAAGGTAGGCGATACCCTCCAAAATCTGCCTCATCAGCCTCCTCACGTCCTCCGGCTTGAAGGCTTCATCCCGCTCGGCAACACACTGGTTAAATATTTCTCCCCCGGCAGCACTGTAGGCAAACACAGACACATACATCATCACACCACACAGAAAGCAATCAGCGGCTTGTTCGGACTCCAAACCTATTACAGAAGCTCAATATTCATAAAATCACTCATTGAGTTCTGACTGTCTGGGGTGGGGAAGAGGGAGCGGGGTTAAAAGGTCATGAAAGGTGGGGTGATCTGGATCATACATGTGCCGGGTTAAGAAATGCTCTCCCATTCCAAAGACACCCCGAGACCAAGTGAGCCACTACCAAGTGATACAAGGCGGTGTCATTAGTTCTCAACATTAAAACAGTATTTCCTTTTTCACATCCACCAGCTCACAAGTCAGCTTGCAGATGGCATGCAGCTTTGGAAGTGCTGGCACTTTCACTTCCGCCAACAATCCTCTTCCCCTTTTGAAAAGGGAAAAAAATTTCCAGTCCTATTATTACTAAACACTTAAAAACTAATCTCAATCTCCCTCAACATCTTAAAGATCACAGGTACCAGCTACACATTTTAATAATTGTTTTGTGGTAGGATTTTCAAACCCTTAAAAACTTGTGTAAAGCTTGCAAGTCCTCTATTCCTTACAAAATAATAATAAAAAACATACTAAATATATAATTTTCTTAAATTTCTGAAAAAGCAGGTGTTTGCCTGCACTGATTAGGCCAGATTCCCTATAGGGATTAGGAAACACTAAAAGGATGAATTGTGCAGACAGGGTGAACAGGGTCACTTCCTGCCATTCTAACAGCCAGCTGGAAGCTCGGTGCTGAGGGAAAACAGAGAAGCTCAGAGCCAAACTGTTTATGGTGTGGGCTGGAGTCACTGCTGCGGTGGGATGGGGGCTTATGCTCCGGGTTATCCAGGGTCAGTGTTACTGCTGCCAATCCCTAATCTGGTTCGCCACACAGGCCGGTCCCTAAGTGGTATTTCAATGATGTGAGGTTGGGTATGAGCCTCCTGCCTTTATTTAAATACACACAGTAACAGACATATGCAAATGATAGTCTGTCAGAGTGTGAAGCTGAGACTCTGAAGAGCAGAGATCGTGGGCCTTTGGTCGACTTTGGCAGACAGACAGGGGGTGTGCAAAGGGCACTGCATCCTAAGTCTACTGGAGCCTGACTGTCCCCTGGGCTTATGAAAAAAAAAATGGGATTTTATAAAATTTAAAAACATGCGAATGAGACTACATTCAGATTTGACCATATATTCACCAAGAAATTTCCGTAAAACGGCAAAATGAAAATCACGTGCAACTCTCTCCATAACCACTAGGTGTCTGCATGGTGACAGACGAGTGGGATGACCCGAACGGAAAGCCTTGTGTGTTTCAGCTGTCTGTTGACTTACTCCAATTGCTGCGGTCACTCACAAATTACACGGGGAGAATAAGCACATTGAGGATGGCTTGGGAAAATATTTTTCTGCTGTGTTTATAGTTTTTGCTTCTCAGAGACTCGACTTTTCATTCGGTCTTTTCATTCGGAGGTGGTCCTCTACTACTCGTTTAAATCACATCCCAGTACCATACAAATTTATGCCAGGCACAACATGGCCACCCAGCTCACAGTATGCTAGCGTTAAAGCCTCGCAGTCCCCCCTGAGGATCTAGTTCCCCCGATGACTGGCAGAAATGATGCTGCTCTCTGAATAAATGCGAGTTCATGCAGACACCAGCAGCCTGGAAAGTTTGCAGGGTGTTAGCCCCCCTCTTGGAAAGTGGCTCATGGTCAGGGCGCCCCGTGCCTCTCCCTGCAGTCTTGGGACGAAGGAAAATGCAGACGTTTCTCTTTCTGTACTGGCCAGCTGTAATTATAGTCGAGCGCTGCCAGGTTTGTACAGTTTGTACAGAATGGGAGAGGAAGACAGAAGCAGTGACTTTGCGGAAGCAAACCACAAACTCCAGGTATTAAATTTAAAAACACAAAAAATGAGTCTAGCACTGGTTTTCTCAAGTGCCCTCTATTCTCTTAGACCCCATTAGTATTGTCTGTTTTTACTTTATGGTCGCACCCCTCAGCTTTCATGACAAGTTACTACCATGGGACTAAGATACAGCCTATGACTGACAGAGGAGGGGGGAAGAAGCGGAAAATGAAAACCTTCTGGTGACCCTGAGAAGGGACCTGTGGCACTGTAACTTGCCAGTGTGGAGGTGAAAGAGTCTATTATTCTCCTAGCATGGCCTCCCTTAGCTGCTGAAGCATACGTTTCAAGGTCATGTGCGACTTACAGAGGTTTTTCACTGGGCTTGTGTGCAGAAAAGGTGAGGCTGGGTTTAAAGGCTTACGAAACATCCCAGCGGGTTTACGACTTACAGTAAAGTACACCATAAAGATCGACACACTTTATTATATTACAGATATATGATAGAGAGAACAGCGGAAACACTGAACCTTACACCTTATTAAACTGAAGCCCTCTTTGCAGTTTAACTGGAGCAGCTGTGTCAGTACTAACTTTCACTCTTCTAGCTTTGGCAGTGGGTGGGGGACTTTAGTGGTTTCACATGACATCCTCAATTAAATCATCCAACACTACAGGACTTCCATTTCTGGGCCAACAGAGGAAGCGATTCATCAGGGTCTTTTGCAAAGACTGATTTAGCTGACCGACGTCCCGTCCTCCCGTGTCCTGCTGGTCAGCAGTGGCTGGTAAGAGACTAAAGATGTCGCAAACAAAAAGGCTTTAACAGAGGGGACTAATGGAGCCTATGTAGTGTGTGACGGGCACCGGGGAGCTCTGTAAGGGCTGCTGACAGGGTAGTCCCCCTCAGGATCTGTAATGAATCACACAGTGTAGTTGAAGAAAACCCCCTCACTCCGCTTCATTTCCCCTGCCCCTCTCCACCTCTGATGTACTGGGTTAGCCACTGCAGTCCTCCGGGCTCACGTGCGGCCGCACAATAATAGCGTGCCCCCCCCACAGCTGTGCGGATGCCTTCCTGGTGCTGCGCAGACCGGAGTTTCCGCGATCCGCCCTCATTTCCATTACAGCGCGGGCTGGCCTGGGGCTCCATTTACCATACCACAGCTTCCGCATGAGAAAGACCCTCTCTTTGAGACTCACTCTAACCAGCCATCATTTTCCCCCATCAGTGAGCTGATGGCAGCCATCAGAACCACACCCAGGAATTCCCCACAACAGAAACGACATTAGAGAAAACAAATAGCTCCCTTACATTTTGAGCTTAAACTCTTCAGCTGACCTCCACACTTGCATACAAGTAATACAACACAAATTCTGAGCCTTATACCTAAAATTTCAATAGCTATTAAAAGTCAAATAAACAGAACAGTGCATTTTCCTCAGTACTCAGACTTGACATTCTGACAACAGACAGATGCAAAAGCCTCTCTGAAGTGTCCAAGTCTATTTCAAGATCTCGCTTTGTTTACTTAAATGCATTTGGGTGGATTCCAATAAAGCAGTTTTAGCTTCGGCTAATCTGTCAGAGAAATTAATCAGCTAATGTGCTGCTTGATCCTCATTAGACTTTAATTATAGGCAGCTTGTCTAAAATGAATGACTGGAACAGTAACACAGGCTCAAGGGTAATGCTGGCTTAGGCTGGCAGACATTAACATTTCATTTTGTGACATATCTTCCATCTATTAACTTTAAAATTTTGCCCCACTGATTGAAATGTATGTTTTCAATAATTTTCTACAATGTTATTTTTCATGTGATTAAATCATTCAAATGAATATCTACTGCCTTAAAATGAGTGCTGTCCCAAACAATTGTTCTATTTTTTTTTTTAATATTCAACTAATCTAACAACTAGTTATTTGATACAACAATTCACTCCCTCCCTCCCCAGACACAAATCTGAAATTCTTATTAACATTTCAATTTATTAAAACATTTCTTAAACATTAGAGCAGGGCTATTCAACTCACGATCCTCAGGGGCCGAGCCCTGCTGATTTTCCAGCCTTCCTTCACCTGTGAGCCTGGTATGAAGCCTCTGACCAGACATCAGTAATTATTAAACTACCTGGGAGAACTGAAAACAAGGCCTGGATTTGGAATCGAGGGCCTGAATTGAATAGCCCCGCGTTACAACATTATTTAAAAGGGCAAAGCTTGAGCGATTCAATAGGATTTCTATATTAGACTGAAGTTAATAATGACTGCAATAGTTTGTACTTAATTATTTCAGTACACCAACTTGACTTTAATTTTGAAATGGATGCTAACAAACACCTTTTAACAAACACTAGCAAAGGTAGCTTATAGTTAAGCTTACTTCAGTGAGCAAAGGACAATTTAAGGCTACAGTGTGTAAGAGAACAATAATTTGTCTCACTCTTACATGACAGAATAAGTAACAGAAAATATAAAATGGCTGAAACAGTGTCATTAACATCAGCTACAGTAGAGGTGCAGGAAAGGTGTCATGACTGAAGTATCCCCAGACTTTGGAAGACCACGTGCGAGCCTTTTTTGCCGCGTTTTTCTCCAGAGGCTCCGGGAGGTGGCAAATTTCATTTTTGCAGGGTGGTAGAAGATGTCTCATTAATATTTGTAAGAGAAGTGCCACATGATTGGCCAGTGCATGCCTTACAAAACAGCGTGACGCTGCTGGCACTGGCGATATTAGACAAAACTATATCGGACACTAAAATTCCATGTCAACACATTTTTTTAATCAACATCATTGATTATGTCAAATAATTGTCCTAGCCCAAAACCAAATTAAATCTTTCCCTAAAACATGGTTATTTTGCAAGAAATTAATTTTACTGACCTCTGTCTGTGTCTTAACTACACTCACAACCAAAGCCTATATGATTGCTGCAGGATGTACAAATCACCATTGTGGGAATTTTAGACTGTTTTTCATAATTTCCGTCTAATGTAAATCCCTTTCAGTCAGAGGGAAAGGAGAAGTTAGACTGTCATTATCCTGGATATTGCTGTCATCAGCTTCAGTGTTCTTCCGCTCTCTCATTGGATAGTTACATTCATTTAGCAGTCGGTTTTGTCAGAAAGCTTGGGGTCAGAGAGTAGGGTCAACCAGCATCCCTGGAGCAGTTGGGGTTAGGGGCCGTGCTCAAGGGCCTAACCATGATATGATTACTTTTCTGGCCAGGCAACATGTTCTGGCCCAGTAGTATCCTGTACATATGTATGATATGGAGCTTGTAAGAGGCCACCTGGTTGAATGGCTTTTACTATGAAATGCTTTTTCTTCACAATTCATCTATATTTTGAAACATACATCCATGCATCTTTCATATCTGCTTGTGCTATGCAGGGTTGTGGGAATGTGAAGCCCATCCCAGAAGCTATGCAGGGAGAATCCAGGGCCCAGCAGACACACCACTCACATACACACATTCGGATGATTTAACAACACCAATTCGCCTTAGCATGTTCTGGTACTGTGAGAGGAACTGGAGAAAATAGCATTGTAGCTGTTAGTGAGTTTTGCTAGTTTTGAGCTTGCCCTAACCAGACACGCAGGGTCTTTAATGAAGTTCCTTTCATGATCCGTTAAGTCTAAAAAAAATCATCTTCTGTGTATGCTGTCCAAACAGCATGGGCTGAAATCTTCTACATGACTTAGCCTGTACTGTTACTGTACTCAATTCCCTGGAAGAGGCCCAGCAGTAGCCTTTCCCACACCCAACCATCTCCAAAGGATTAGAATGCAAAGTGTCTTAGCACTGCTCAACAACAGGCTGACAGTTGCCCTCTGCGTCTGGAAGACTTTGCTCTGTCGACACTGATCGAGGTGCCTGATTGCACACATTGTTCCCACATGACTACAGATGCAGCATATTGTTACTGGTGCTTTCCTGGTTTGCCTGAACAGCTGTAAATGCAGCACAGTAGCTGTAGCCAGCAATATCCCCTTTGTATGGGGAAACATGATACCAGGTGCAGCTTCGGCAATTTGTCCTGTTAGATCTCAGAGGGTTTGAACGGCCGTGGCTCAAATCACTGAGAAAATGACACCCATCGACACAGGATGTGCAGAGAACTGAAGAAACACACCCAACCTCATTCACAGATGAGAACCGACAAGGCTGCTGGTGGCATGGCTGGGAACACAACACGAGGTGCGAAGCCGCCATGCTGCGGGAAGCCTTCCCCCCATATATGGCGGGGAACGCACATCCTCCGCATCTGCTGCCAGCATGTACCAAACTATCCCACGGTCTCGGAAGCCTCTGCCAGGGGGCATCAGAGCTGGTATACCAGCGCCAACCGGGAATGGCAATGACTTGCAATAGATGGGATTCCAACAGGAAAACAAGTGTGCCAGCAAACCAACACAGAAAAACGGCAGGATGTCAACCCAAGTGGGAGTATGCTTCTGGAGGATTTCTGCCTTTTCTCATGACTTCACGTGTACTCACAACTCCAGCACCAGGATCATCTCGCTGGCCGTCTCGTAGACCTCGTGCAGGTCCACAACCCATGGGGAGGAAGTGGCCAGCTCCAGGACGGCGATCTCGTGGATGATCTCTAGCCTGCAGTCCTGGCCCTTCCTCCTCTTTCTCATGAACTTGGCGGCGTATACCTTTCCTGTGCATTTTTCGACATACTTCTTCACAACAGCAAACTTCCCCCTGCATGAACAAAGAAAAGAAAAAGTTCAGTCGTCCACCAAAAAGACTGGGCCCCACCTTCCATGCATTCAAAGACCAGAAAGGAAGCTAATTAACTAAAAATAGTGCTTCATCAAAGACTTTTAGCTTTACATTTCATATTATTAGGCCTTGTGTGGTGATCTTAAATAAATAATTTACTTATTTTGCATCTTTAGAATTTTTTTAAACTACTGCAATCTGTACAGCGGATCACCAAAATTTACTGCATTAAACTTCTTTCACAAGCACAAAAAAGCAAACTGGTTCAACAAGAAAATTAAACAAAAATAGATGGAATTCAATAATGTCCGCCTGACAGGCTACCAAAACTCTAGTCTCAGACCTGCCCTTGAAGTCACTCCCCCACCATGAGACACAAACACACAAATGCTCACACAGAGGCAGTCTGCGGAACTCTCGACACACGAGGCGGGGGGCCTGGGGGCTTGTGCTGCCTGACTGAGAGGGGGAGGGGACCACCAGCACTCTCATGAGAGCCAAACATCTCTTTGTCTGCCCACATTTCTAAGAGATGAAGTCATCCCCTAGACCAGGCTGGCCTTTGGGCTCATACAAGTGCCTGCTTTGTGTGATGACCCACTTTAATGGGCCAGATTGGTGTGAGGGAATTTGTGGTGCCCAGACCCCAGTTCGAACCCCGCATTATGGTCTGCTGTCCCCTATCTCAAACACACACACACACACACACACAAATGTTAACTGGCCAGGGCGTGTATATGCACAGTGAGTATGTTCTTGTCCGGAATGCGACACACCCTTTCATTAAGTTAGCAAACTGTCTGTTGGTCCACTACAGCAACACTAACAGACCACATTCCCCAACTAACCAGCAATGAAATTTTGATGACCAATTACAAACTCAAAAGCCTGTATTTTACCCTTCATTTTTATTGCTTTCTTTTGGAGTGCTCACAATAACAACTTAGTGACAATGTTGTGGAGATTAAGGAAGAGTGATAGATATCTATGTGACCCAAGCATCCATTGTCTGTACCCAGATGTCCTCACACTTCATTTAGCTGGCCCCTAGGTCACTGGTTCCCAGCAGCCTTTTCAAACACGGCACACCAACCTTGACCCCTGCTTGGCTTGGAGGGTCACACAGGTGGGCAATCATGAATTGCCAATGTCTAGGGTGAGGGTGGAAGCCCTTGATGGTGAATCTTGAGGGTTTGGTCTGCAGCATCACTGCAAATGCAGGGACATGTTGATGCACAGTGATGACACCATGGTGTGTGTGTGTGTGTCTTGAGAGGTATACCCTGCAGAAACATCTCTAGGGTCCTCGCAGTTCTAGCTCAGAGCTTTTCTTCCATCTCTATTGTTACAGCTTGCCAGGTCCACACATCCACCACAACCAACAGAACAGCACATCTCGAGGGGGGGAAAAAAGCAGCGTGAAATCTTTCATCCATGTCTGAATTGGAGGTTTAGGCATCAGAGAGCAGCAAGAACACAAACATACTGGCTGACTGTCTGTGGGCCAAGAGGACAGAGGAGCTAGAATGTGGGACAGGGCTGCCACATTCACAACCTCAGGTCACTTTGGGATTCCACATCCTCTATTTTTAAATGGAACCGACACAATGCATCTTTCAGAGGTAAGGAGTCAAAGGCATGCAGCAGCCTAAAAATGACAGCGCCCAGTGTCCTTGACCACCACATACAGCTGGCCTGCTGAAACAGGATCTCCTTAGAGATGAGCAGCTTATAGGGGTGTAGATAAACTAAGTGCACTACACACCATCACAACACATGCCACATCACACCGTACCCTCAGTGCAAGTAATACAAGGCTGAGTATCACTTATGGTTCTGACTGAACAATTGGGCAAATTTTTACAAAGAAAAAAAAAGTGAGAGACTACACTAAACTAATCCTGTCTAGCATCAAACATTTTCTTTTAAATGCCTATCTTAACAAGGGATAATGCCCATTAAAGTCAGAGAACCTTCACAGAGATGAAAGAAAAGGTCCGTGAGACCAGGCTCCTGGAGGGTGCATTACGCACAGGGGTTCAGGTGGTACCTCTCCGTGGCCCAAAGCATGTTTTGCTTGATACGTGCAATGTCCGCAAGCAAAGTAAAACACTGATATTACAGACTCCTTGAGCACTACAGCATAACTTGTGGAATATGGAAAATTGAATTAGTGGAAAATTTAACACCTGTATGGGACCCCATAGCAGCTCAGTTAATTCAGATCTACATAGCTTGTAAGGTTCTGATACAAATGAAAAGATGCCTTATATACAAGGACACTTAGCCATACGGTCCATTTTCATCATCTAAATTAATGATCACCACAAGGCCTTTACTACCATAAAGATGTGAAAAAACAAACAAGAAAACTAATGTTAAAACATCCATAAAAGAGGCAAGGATGCAGAATGCAATCCATTCTGAGGCCTGGTCCTGAGCAATGCTCGTCAACTTCAGGGTAAGCATCAGTCTTTAATTACTCCCATTGCAAATGCCTTCAGTCTTATTCTCAGGGACGTTTGTCAAGTAACATAAATGAAGATTTAGCCAGCTGCTAAATGATACTTGCAGAGAAGTACAGAAAATAACATTTCACGACTACAGTAAACCTTAATCTACACATACTCAGGCCAACACTATCTGATTTAGTTGAGGACTGCCATTAAAATAAAC
>JAABNY020000032.1:12451703-12477380 GCA_015164015.2 Brevimyrus niger
TGCTATACAGACAAAAGCTCTGATACACTCATCCAGCACTAATGGAAACAGTCCTCTGAGTCACATGACCTCATTCCACAACACATGTGTCTTATATTGTGTGACCTACCACTTCTAAAACAGTTTTTACAAAGAGGTGCAAATGAATGCCAGAGAAACTATGGCCATCCACATCAAGCGCAAGCAACAGACAATGGAGCTGAACTGGACTGCAATCTCTGAGAAATCTCACCAGGGGGAGCCCACTAAAAGCCTTTCCTTCAGGTCCAGGGACCCCTCTCTAAACAGTCTTCTGTTGCAAAGCAGCTGCAACACGGCTGGACTATGTATGGAATGAAGCATGAACAGAAGGCTGGCTAAAATAACCCCAGCACAAAACAAGGAAGTTAAAGTGGACTTTTTCGGTCATCCTGTGAGGATACACAGCATTAAATGATGAATGTCAAAAAAACCCGACACATGGATATTGAGTTCCGAAAAGTCCAAAAGTGATGAACCTCATAACAGAAGGATGCCAAGTTTTCAGAAAGTGAAATATGGGTTTTGTTCAGCATAACGGGATGCATCAGTAGCTTGTAACTGCAGAGGACCACTTACACCTGTCAGAAATGGACCAGTTACTACTGTGTTAGAAAGCTGAAAACTACATACCCTTTGAAGTAGGAGAAAACCCCCAGGCCTTAGAAGAGAGGGCTCTTTAAACACACGGCCTCTTGGCTGAAAGTGAGGGCCTGTTTACTCTGCATGCCTATGACGTCAGACAATAATGCCCAAAGACATGTGACTTAGCCAAGGTCATTCATTTCCATGGTCAAAGGCACAGAAGCCCCCCCCCTATTTCAGGAAGAAAACCATCCAGACCTTTGTGGGGAAGTTAAATGGCCAATCAATGTCAAAATACTTTGGTAGCCTTTCGCCTAAACAAACAAATAAAACCTGATAGAACTATTCTTTCTAGAATTTATATTCTTAGCCATAGATGTGCCAGAATTTATATTCTTAGCCATAGGTGTGCCAGAATTTATATTCATTAGCAATATCTGTGCTACCTTTAAAATGCTGAAACTACTATTGTGTTGAGCAAGTTATTTTCTTGTGCTACTTTAAGGAATCATGCAGTCAGCTTTGAGTTGCCCACTAGCTTAAATGAATTCGTCTAAGATAACAGGAACGCCCCACTGGTCTGAATGAATGTGAATAAGAGGGAGCACATTACCTCGGTGTCACCTGCTGTAACCAAAGCCTTTGGTGAGGAAGGCAAAGGGGATTGACAAAAAACACAGAGGCAGGCCCGGCACGTAGCGGACGCCATCGCCGCCCGGGCACAGGCACAAACTAATTGAAAAGCAGAGTGGTGATGTCATGGTATACTGCTTAACCAGGAAACACAGGGCTCCTTTCTGTCAAGGGGGAGGCTGGGAAGGACAGAGCAAAAGGGACCACACGGAACATCTGACAACCACTCACAACATCCATCCCATGCTAGGTGGAAAACCAGGGGAAAGAAAGGGAAATATTCAAATTAAGCCGATGACGTGAAAGCTGCAACTGCGGTTAGCCATGGTATATACATCCTATGGGGAACCATTTCAGTCTCAGATTACCAACTATGCAACCTAAAAGGACAGGATGAACTGAGATAACTAGCAAAGTGGGATGTAAGATTGATAAACAGTTCAATACATCACCAATTACACACCTTCAGAGTTAGCAACTAATGTTAACTTATATTAAAATAATGAAACAAAAGGAATCATTTACCATCACCATTTCATACCGCATCTACACATAAAGACTTTTATATAGTACCAGGCCTTCATTAAAATGCCCCGGACCATGTTCTAGGCATCAACAAATAACACAAGTGCTGAAGGGAACAGTAACTAGCTAACACCTGACTGGAATTGTTTAAGAGCTGTGGGGACCCACGTGGTAATAGTTTGAAAAGACCCAGTATATTTCAACAGATGCATATGAACAGCAAATTGCGTTTTAGGTAAGCGAAGACCATCTGGCTCAGACTAGCAAATTTAAACATTTGGTTGTAATTATGTTCTTAATTCCCAAACGTTACATAACCTGTCTTTCCTTTCTGCTTCACAAAGGTATTATTGGCCGTGCCCACTGCATTATATACAGATACTGGTTTTAAACACAATATAAATCCTCATGGCAAAAGTGCCTACAGATACATTAAGTTGGAGTCATCTTGCAGACTTGCAATTACACAGACGTCCATAAGTCTATAATATATACTGCAGTGATCAGACGTGACACTACGCACACAGTGGGTGTTGTATAGAATGTTCCTGGGGTATTAACCTGCATTTGCATGACTCTTCCATGTTTGCTAACTGTGCTGATTACCCAGTCAAAGTCTGTTACACAACCCTGAAGCAAACAAGTACCAGGTGATGTTTGGAAACAAGTCTTAATGGAATTGATAGAAATTTTTAAAGCCACAGCTTCTTGCTTCCCCACAATGTATAAATGAATTTGCACATAAAATACATGAGATCAATACATAATGCAAAAATAGAGCTCAGCAACATTCCCCCATGAAGAAAACCCAATCACAAACCATCTACTGCCATAAACAACTCAGTCTTACAAATACTCTACATGGGAAGTATTTTACAAGTTTCAACCCAGAAAATTCCTGCCCTTCAAGACAAGGGCTCTGCAAATTAAAGATTCTTGTTCTAATGGTCCTAAACTTCTTCTCAGGGACCCAGTCCCTTCTATGTATACCATGGCACAGGATATAATTAAGCAGAACTTGATCAAGCTCTTTAGAATTACACAAAACTTTTTGCATTACCTCCAGGTCAAACAAGAAGCATAAAAACATTCAAATATTACAATATAGAGTGGTTTTGTTTACATTATTTAAAAAGGTAATTATGACATTAGTTGCTGTAAAACCAAACCTAGTCGTCCTAGTCAGTGTTTAGAGCTAGATGTTTCAGTTTGGGGCAGACCTGACCACAATTTATTTCCTTGTCCAAAACAAGGACCATTGGTTTCAGCAAAAATTAGCTATATATTATATCATGCAAGCTGCAGGACTGAAGAACCCTCACTCCACAGACAAAAAAACAAAACCTTATTAAGTGTCATTTTTCCTGTTTCTGATCTCGTTCTTGTTGGTGAGAAGTGTGAAGGCATCTTTGTCAGCTCAGTCGATAAAACCTCATGTAGTCAGAGTGCATTTAACCCATAATGTAAAAATAGGTTTCATACTTCTATCATTTTACAGTTCTCATTAGGAAACTGCCAAAGCAGCTTCTCATACCACAGCCTAAAAAGAAGAGAAAATTAATTTGGCTATTTATACACTGACACGGCTGCAGGTTAAACCTAAGAAGTTCTTTTTTAATAAATATGGATTATGAGCAACACTAAACTATAACAGCTTCCTTGTATGCACTGCAACGACGGAACCATTTACCTACAGCAGGTACCTTGGAAAGAGGCTGTATTTAGTACACAGTTTCACACTGCACTAATTAAGAAAATGCAGCTCTCATTACTTGGAAATATCACACCTGCTCTTATAACCAACAGCTTGCTTTACCCTATCATCTACATTAGTGGATGAATGATGCCAATGGCATGCACAAATGGAATGCTATATAGCTGCAATCAAACCACCCTCTTAGAGTCAAAATCCAGACTTGATTTTTTAAATTATTCAAAGAATGAGTATCCACTGAGGTCAGCTTCACAATCATACTCCTGCAGTCATTTTTCTGTGTGGCAATCAAGGAGCTATACTGTTTTGAAACAATAATGCCCAACCAGACGGTTAGCTTGCCAAATGTAATAAATTACAGCCCATGGGTTCTCAGTGACTGCTGACTGCTACAATCACCCTTCTAAACCTAACATGTAATCACTAAAACTGGCAGGCATCAAATGCCGACCAGTGCTAAAAGCAAGCCCATAATTTGTGAGGATCATTAAACCATAAATGCAGAGGCCACATCAATGTTTCAAGACTTTCCCACCCTCCAATAACTTCAATAATAATTATTATAACAAAAATTAAGTATGAAAAATACCATCTGGTTCATGCTGAAAATGGGTCATTTCATGACAAATCATCACATTTTCGGACCTCACCGTCACAGATTTAAACGAAACTTGGCATGCTGATTTGGACACATGAGTAACTCATGAAACTTAAATTGGGCGGTGCCTTGGACCAATATTGAGGGAGATTTAAGCGAACAAAGTTTTAACTTTTTTGGAGAGGGACTATGAATTTGACTAGCTATATTTACCTTAATATAAGCTGCACAGAAATGGCAGTCATATTGTTTTGAAACTATTGTCCAGCTCTGTAAATTGAACAAATAATATGTCATCGCCATATGAATAATGACTATGAAAAAATCAATTAAAATATAAAAAATTCAATAACAAAAAAAAAAAACATATTTCAAAACTGATAATTTTTTTACTAAAGCAAGCTCATAATGTCATGAACATCTCCAGAAAATTTGGTCTTTGGTTTCTAAGTTGTTGCTGAGATATCTTAACTTAAATGTAGTGTCACATGGTTTCATATCACTAATAGGCCTTTTTAATAGCAGCCAAACTGAAATGAAATAGTATAACAAGTACAGGTGTATGTAAAAACATTATTTAAGGTTACAAATAAGCTACACAGAAATTTAAGGAAAGCTTCAATAATGTCATTGCACACACATGTACTTGCCTTACTACTGAAAAGGCCCACATGGCTAGTAGATATGGCTAATAAAATGTCCTGCATTCATCAGAGGTGAGCGAGGTGTGGAAATCAGTATAGTGTAAGTGCACACTGAGGGAATCACTTGACGTTGCAAGCAGCAAAGGTTATGTCATGGCTGCATATGATAATTGGAGGCTAGGATGTGTTGAAGAACTATGCCCAACACCAGAGATTTGAGACTCAGCTTTTTACATTCTCATGGACCATCTCCATCTTATTCATTCCCATGCCATCTTGATAGACTTGTTATGGATCATCAGGATGTGCTTTTAGTAGTTGAACCTGTGACAGCAACAGGGCAGACATACACAATTTCAAGCAAAGACAATAGCTGCATCAAAGGCTCTGATGGACTACAAATTGAGATTACATTTAGCCCCTTATGCATCCACGCTTCGTGAATTCCCAGATCCACAAAAAATACATGTACATGTTTCCTTTATGTATTTTATTGAATTGTACCTTGATTATGTATATGACTTCTGTCAATAAGTTTACAGTCCGGTTCGTCTACTCATTTTACCTTACTGTGAATGCAAAAGAAAACGGCAGCCAATGCTGTGTTCCATGAATTAATAGGGGTAACATTAGTATACTGTACTGTAAATGTGGTAGTGTGACAAATATCCGTTAGGTGATACTGTAGTCTATTTTTGCATCAAACATTTTTTTTAAAGGTAATGTATTAAGCTAACTTTTAAATGAAATTTAAGTGTTTTGGGAGCATGACTGGGGTCATGTTTAGGGTTTAAACTATAAAAATAAGCACATATTACCATTTTTAGTGATTCTACCAAACATCCGAAAATCCTCCTGATTCACAAGGGGTTCTGCGCTAACCTCGTGAATGTCCGAGGTCTGACTGTATAGCAGTCATTTATGTTCTTACATTCCCACCTTCCCTTTAAACAGTACTGCTTGTATGTAACTCATGCATTATTACACCAATGTTAAAATGCTTTCCTTGCCTTAGTAGCATAAAAGCCTATCTAGTTTTATTTTTGTTAGTTTTTCAGGTTTTTAACAAAGGCCCCTTTTAGAAGGCCATTGTCTAGTCAAAAGTGCAAACTAAAGAGGAAAAATAACTATTCTGATTGTACCATTAATTCTCTTTTTTCCAGTTATTTTGGCAATATTGTCTTTTATTTATTTTAAATAGTAATTTAAAAAGTTTTAATTTAAATTATATTTCCACAGCTAGTAGCCAATAGCTGTAGTTGTCATGAAAAATAATAACCCTGTACCATGCATTGCTCACTAACTGCTAACAGCATTGAAAGGAACTGTGGTTTTGACACACACTTTACATAAGTAATGATATCTCAGCAACCACTCAAAAACCAAAGACTAAAATTTTCTGGAGATGTTCATGACATTATCAGCTAGCTTTAGTAAAAAATACTAATCAATTTTGAAATATTATGGTTTTTTATTATTGAATTATTAATATTTTAATCAGTTTATACATAGTAATTATTCATATGGGAATTCAATATGAGCTTATATTAAAGTAAATATAGTAGTTAAAGTCATTGCCCCCATTCCCCACCCCCCAAAAAAAAGGTTAAAAATTGTTCACTGAAATATCCCTCAATATTGATCCAAGACATGCCCAAATTCCCAATTTCATTTTCATGAGTTACTCATGTGGCCAAATCAGCATGCCAAGTCTTTGATTCAACAACGATAAGTTCTGAAAGTGTGATGATTTGACATGGGATGACCCATATCAGGTCACAGCACAAAGCTGAACGGGAAACAAGGCACCACAACATCAATGCTTGTTCATGGCCTACACATATGGTTGTCTTGCAGAAATAAGGCAGACATGATTTTATGTTGAATCTGTATGGAATGTGAAACATACAGCTCACCTTGCTCTAAAATAAACCCTTGTCCTTTTATGCTGCAAAAGGATTGATTGAATCCTTTCTAAAACAGGATCCTGGAAATACCTTCAGGCAAATTAAGCTTTAACTAAAGGTGGCAAACACTCTTCAATTATTTATGTATTGTGCATATGACATTTGAACGCAGAAGTCTACAGGAGCTGAACAAAGGCAAAACATCTGAGGAGATCTGGGGTGGTTCACAAATCAAAATGCATAAGATAAATTAATTCATTTAAATCATATAAGGCATATTGTTAAACTGTAAACACTAACCCCAAATCAAACTAAAGACCAAAACCAAAATCATTAAAATTTCACCATTGAAAACAGGTTAGATAACACCTCTACTGAGCTATAACTGACCATCGAGCATAGAGCACTACCGGGGTAGTAAACAACCCACCTGCTAGTCCAACAAAAAGTGGATGGTTACCTTTAATTCTCTCATGACTACATTGTTAGTCCCAACATAATTATTTTTGGAAACAGCAGTATGCGTCAATACGCTGCCCGTTTCCCCTGTTTAAATTTGGTATGGATATGGCTGCCTTTAAGACTTTCAATCTCAGGCACAAAATCAATACCCAGTGACAGTCATATCCCATAGCGTGACTAATACCTGAGCAGTTCATTTCATTCGATATGCCTAAACACTGGGTAGTCTAAGAAAATCCCCATGTGATAAAAGGTATTTTAAGTGGGCCTTCGGGAAATTTTCAGCTAAAAAACTCTTACTGTGTGCTTTCCAAAATACAACACCGTCTTAACATACTTCACCCTTAAATTGAGCCTCCGTTTAAAGAGGGCAACGGAATATCAAATACAAATTTTAATAACATATATATATATATTGTTAATGAGGAATATCAGAGTTAAAATATCACAATGAATCGACAAGTCGTAATAAACAATACATGCGGCAATTCATAACAGAATCTCACCAGGCTTTCGGCTACCGGAGTTGGATAAAACGGGTTTTTCCATCAGAGAAATTACGTAGGGCTGTTTTTACAGGGTAAAACCAGAGAAAGAACCTTAAAGGCAATCTTGTAAAAATACTGTAATTACAATCCCCCGTGACCGCCTTCGCCTCTGAGGGTGACCCATTTGGATACGACTTTGGGTACACGGCAAGGGAAACTGTAGCTCTGCTAACAGAGCATATTCTTTATTTTAATGCCAACAACACTCAAAACTTTGGTAGAAGTGGCGACGAAAAACCAACTAAGACAACAGACAGAACGAAATACCTAAAAGCGGTCAAGTTAAATGGAAATCTATTAATATATGTCACAGCGGGAGTAAGAATGATCAGCTGGTTTACCTGCCCAGCTCTCGACCGGGGATAAGGGTGTAGTGGTCGTGGAAGGCATCGGTCTTGATGGGAGTCCTGATGTCTGAAAGTAAGCCGCTGCGGCTCTGGTTCGCTTCCACGACCTGCCCATAGCACCTCGTCCGACTTTGGCTCTCAGCGCTCCGTGGACATTCGGGGATCATCGCGGTCCTCCGTCTGCTTTTGCTGGCTGCCTAAGAAGGTTTAAGCAACCCCCAGCCGGCCCGATAACCGACCGCGGATAACCGCGCTTCAACTCACTGCTGACCGACTTGCTGGCTAGCTCGCGAGCGCATCAGCACTCGACGCGGCTAACTACGTCTAAACGCGCGGACATGACTGTCGAATCTCTTAGGAGAAGGAATTAAACTTCCAGCAGTCATTGACACCTCCCCAGAGAAAGTTTGAGGCAGATCGGCTAATTATAAAGAGAAGAAAAAGTTTGTTTTCGGTCCTCTAACTACTCCTTCGGTTGTCACACAGCCTGAACGCGCTTTACCCGTCCTGTTGAGGGTGAGGTTCATTAACGGCCACTTTCAAACTGAGCCTCCGGTCGCCGTGGTAACTTGTCTGATTGGCAACTCATCCGGCTGGAGGGGGTAGGGCTCCGACGGGCACTGATGATCGACAAGTGATTTAGCCAAACGAAACGAAGCTCCGGCGCCGCTTTCCGCTCCACCTGATTGGTTAGGCTTTGACGCGACACTGCGGAAGCTGATGTCTACATCTTTACCAAGTTAAATATTACTGTTCGCTGGCAGTGCTCGGGATTGTTGTCGGCATTTATGAGCAATTGCTTTAGCAGTCATCTAACAGTAATTACTTTAATGTGTTTCTGTTTACTTTAAACGTGCTTGGCATATTTACCCTTTAGTAACAGTCTTTTAAAAATGTATTTATTGTTTTTTTTGATGATGTGGAGAGGCGCATTATAATTCCCAGCATGTGGGACTCAGACACGCTGCCCTCTGTTGCTGATGAGTAAAGGCAAATAAAATTTTGGTTAGTAATTTTCCTATATTTTCAAAACGGTAAAAACGAAGCTTCGTGAAAACATCATATAAAAAAGTTACCTCCAACATCTAAGGCCACATTTCGAGTCCTCTTACCACGCAAGATATAGTTTGGTTCGGTAGCTATCCACTACCTTGTGTTAAACTAAAAAGAACGGCAGATCAGTTAATCATCTGAACCTTTAGCGTTTTAGTAAAAAAAAAAACACCCAGGACTTTAACCACTACAGGAGCTGCTTGTTCCAAACAAATTATTAAAACAAATTTTGTTGAATTTAAAAAGAAGGTATTGCGTGCCTTCAAGAAGTAGTTCAGCCATCTTCCACACTAATGAATACCATTAGCATTGTGATCATACGCAGAACCTCTTACAATATTTTCAGCATATCCCCACACATTGCCAGTATGTATAAAAGTTATATTGTGTAACAATATATTGTGTAGACTAAAGAATGATTCTGACAAATGTCCTAACTGCAACACTATAAGCCCTATAGGCTACCAAGGACCACCACCATTATAATAAAACTCAAATCCGATTTCATAATCCTCTTCTGGCATCAAACCAGTAATCCTTCTGTTGTAATATCTATCGGGTTTGGAACATAGCTAAATGATACAGGAAATATTACTGATTAAGCTTTACCATCTAAATGTAAAAAAACAAGAGGGGTTCTTGCCATGCGTCAGTATCTAAAACTTGTTGAATTTGCTACTGAGTCACAGTTACCCAAATAGCTGTGACTCCCCACCCTCCAAAGTCTGAAAGCAGTTTGCATTAATACCCCAAAATGTGCTGAGTGCATAACGCTGTATGGCGTGGTCAGCAGCCTCAATGCACCAGCCTTTGCATGTTATTAACAGTTGGTACTTCAGCAGAGCCAACATCCTCATTCTGTTTCTCGAAGTGACTGTTTCAGTTCTCATTTTTATACGTCACGACAACTTATACACTACATCCAAAATGCCAAGATCAACTCAAATACCCAACCTGGCTCAAACAGTTAATAGCAAACCAAGCGTGTGCAAGTGTGTGTTTATTGACATTCATCTACAGTAACGATAAGACAGGAAACACAGCCTGAGGAAATGTGACCTGTTGTTGAATCAAAGCAACCCAGCCTTTATATGAAAACAATTTTGACAAGAGTTTTTCCAGAGAAAGATCAGATATGTAAAATAAGGAACAGAAGTTGAGAGCAAAGGATTGTGGGATACAGTTAACACACCAGAACATCACTGTCTCTTATTCTTCTTTTTGTCACGTTCACTTGGAAGGAATATATTGTTTGAAACATATTCTTCATTCAGTCAAAAAAATGGTTCACATTTATCTTAAAAGTACAACAACAAATCATGCCTTTTGGAGGATATTATTCATACAATATGAGATGGGGGCACATATATTAATTTAAACAAACAAAATGTTCACTTAGAAAACTTAACAATACATAGAGAGAGAATACTTTCTGACCATAACTGTTACTGCATATTCTGATTAAACTTTTGAATCAGCATTGATTAAATATGTCTTCCAATAAATAGTATTATTACAATAAATGTACCTCAGTTTTATTAGTCAATTTGTGCCCCGTTATTAATGTACATGAGCTGCAGGCTGTAAATAAAAATTTACATTCAGTTCAATTACCTTCAGTTTTAGCAATTTTGGTCATATATTTCCAGTCGATGCAATTATAGTTTGTTTACTATTTACAGAAAGCAATTCCAATCACATAGTCTTGAAGAAGACACTGGAAACCAGCAGTTATGATCTGTACACATCAGCAGAGTGTGAGTCAGAATTCAAAGTACAGCAGGAACAAACAGGCAACACAGGTTAAAATTATACAGAAGTGAGAACACAGCATTCTGAGTCTAAACACAAAACGGCTGAACAAGTAGGTGATAGTTGTGCTTGGTCATGCTCTGACATTTATCTTTACCAGGAAGATGGCTATATATGATGGAATATTAACAACACTGTTTTGAATTGCTGGAGGATACTGACTTGTAAAAACAAGCCAAAAAAGCAAGTAAGTTCACAGTGGAGCACTTTAACAGAATCGGAACACTCAGTAGGTCATCGTGTGCAGGTGGAACCAGAGAACTCTGCAGGTGTCAGGGTGTTATGCAGAGTCAGTGAACTCTGCATGTGTATGTTACATGGACCAAGAGAACTCTGCGAGTCATGGTGTGTCACATAGAGATGGAGCACTCTGCAGATGTGTGTGTTATATAGATTAAGAGAACTCCTCCGGTCATAGTGTATCATGTAAAGTCAGATGACTCTGCAGGTCCTGGTGTGTTATGCAGATTTAAAGAAATGGACTAGTGTGTGATGTGTAGGGTAAGAAAATCCTGTAGGTCATAGCGTGTTATGTAGAGCCAAAACACTTGGCAGGTGTAGTGTCAGAGAATTCTCCAGGCTATAGCGTGTATGTTGAGCCAGAAATCTGTGTATTTTCTCTTTGTTCACAGAAAGAACCTATGCACAAGTACAGTAGTGAATGCAAGTTATAAATTACAATTTTACTTAAGTTCTTCTCAGTGGTACTACTTACAATTTACCCATTAATAATTTTCAAGGGAATGATGAGGTTATGGATTTATGGCAGAAGTAATCTATGGTGGAATTTTTGCCTCTTACCATTACAATGATAAAAATGAACAGAAACCTTCCCTTTCAATGTTACACTTTGTACAATTGACAGTCATATAAAAAAACAAAACTTTACAAAATCACACATTCAAAATTATTATCCCGACTGCAAACGTATTTCTAAAAATAAGAACCCTTATTATTACGTTACCTTTAACATCAAAAAGATTATATAAAATAGGAAAATGTAAACATTTATAGTTACACCAAATGCTTTTATAAAAAAGTAATAATTTTATTATAAAGCACGACAGAGGATTAGCACTTATTACAGCTTCCCATGCAGACGTTTGATTGGATTTTGTTTCCTCTGTTTCTTAACACCTTGTGAATACTGCACACTTTTCAGTTGTCCCCTTAGACCCTACCACGTGTGCAGATATAAGTAAGAAAATCGATTTATAAATGTAAACATATTGCATTAACAAATGCATACAGGTAAGATGTTATAATGAGCATATTGCAAATGGGCCACTTAGGACTTTATATCATACTATCAATTATGAGTAAAAGTAGAATGGAGATCGACCAGTTTCTACACCCCAGTCTCTCTGTGGTTAAACAAACACTTAAGTATAATTATTGAGATGAAAGATGTCACATTGGCATAGAATTAAAATGTACAGACTTCATGTTCAGCTGTGTCGCCCTCAGACCCCTTACATTTCTACAGATTCTTCATACTCCCAGCTCTTCTACTCCATCACATGTGTGCCTTTCTAGAACTGGGAGAACCGTCAAGAGGAACCACCTTGGCATGGTATATCTAAGGCAACAGTCTGGTGAAAAACACTAGGAAACCCCTTATGGACCTTTCAGGGTACCATCCAGGGCGTCCTCTAGTGATTCCCCCATGACACCATCCGGGGTGTCATCCATAGTGTCTTTTAGTGAATCTTCCATGGTATAACCACTACATGAATATATGCTACATATGTTGCCTTGCCATAGCTCCATTCTTAGTATAGCATAGATGTACTTGGTGAAAAATGGGCGTTAAAATGTTTACTATGGTATAAATAGAGTAATTATTTAGCAAATAAAGCTGTCATCATTCTGTACAAAAATATATATACAAACACTGGAAAGTCCTGTTTGGTCTGCAGTCATGGAACATTCTTCTTATATGACTGAGATGAGAGGACCCCTGAGATGGGGGTGGGGTCCTTGGTGACATCACTGCGGGAGGGGACGGGGGTAGGTATACTGCACTCGCATAAAGGCGTTACATTAGGAGAAGCCTGGCAGTGACCTGATACAGACTTTGCATACATTGGATTTTATGAGTGCACATGCAGGTCCATTAAAAGTCACATTCATTTCAGAAAGATGTCAAATGGCTTTGCCGTCACCTGGACGGGTCACTTGGGGTCATCATTCTAGACCAAAAGTGCTGGTTTCCTCCACGGCGATCAACAGCTTCTCATACAGCATCGTGTAGGAGGGGTACGAGGGGAGATCCAGGCGGTTGAAGCACGTGTGTGCCCTGGAACAAAACAGATCTGTGTTGGAAGACTAGAAGGGCACTCTTCACGGGCCGGAAATAGCCCGTCAATCAGCAGCTGCTCATATATTATTCTAGTGCAAATCTGTAACAGAAACTCAAATCTGAGTGGAATCTGAGGAATGCGAAACATCCGGCAATGAAAGACTGAGATAGTCATTACTAAGGAAACTGCTGAGAGAACCTTTTGATTTGTTTACCCCAGGAGAGTCACAAACTGCATTTTCAAGCACTGTGTCTGGGATTTCAGGTGCAGTGAGCTCCCAGGACACGAGGCCAGCCCACAGTTCATCTGCGTGTGAATCCCGACCAGTGTCACCTGCTTGTTTATCTCCCTGTGGGTCCCCATGGTGACGGCAGACACATTTTGTACATTATTCACTTCCTCTTAGAACAGGAGGGGCTACCAATTTCTTGCTGCCATTAGTTTTGAAACTGCAGCATGCATAAATAAAGTAGCTCATCTATCACACTTGGCTGCTTGGTCTGCATTACAGAAACATTACCAGGCAATTTCCTGCGCGTTCCTGTTAATCAGCTGAAAATAATTTAGACCTTTAGCAGAAGGTATAAAAAACTGTAATGAACAAGTAAGACAAGTAATAATGTAAATATTGTAAATGATGTGATTCGCAAAAATGCCAAAATGTACAATACAGTAGCTACATATAACAGTATTCAAACAAAATCAACTGAAAAAGAAGCATCTGCAACAAATTTAAATGCACATGACCATCTGTCCGGTGGAAAACCTCTGCGTATAGAGAAGGCAGAGCCAGACTGAGACAGTCACATGACTGACCCGAGCAGGGTCATGTGCTTAATGATAGACTTGCGGGCCTATCCCATCCATCTGGCAGAGGCCAAGCCTACAGCACATGGTTGTGGTTACCATGACAGCAGATCATGGAGTTCTGCAATGAAGGCCCAGTATCTGAACTTCCACCAAAGAAAAAAGACTTTTCAGCAGTTATACTGCTGAAAATGTGAAAGCTAACAGATAATATGAATGTATCACTGTCATAATTCAGTGTATATATAATTAAGCAGGTATATAATATAGTGATTTTGGAGCTATCCCAGGCAGAGGACACCCTGGATGGGATGCTAGTCCATCACAGGACACACACTCACACATACAGTCACCCCCTATGGGCAATTCAGTCACTGATTCTCCAAATATTTCTTCATATTTTAAAGATACCGTACACCCAACAGTCCTAACTGCTCTGAGGTGGTGGCCACCCAGACCAAAAAAGGTGGAACATTAACATAGATCCACTACCAATGATAATGTAGCTGAGAAGAACCCACAATGAATCGTCACTGGACTGCCCAGGTTATTGTCACATTTATTCATCTAGTAGACACTTTTCCCATGAAAGACACAAAAAGCAGGGTCAACCAGTCCCTGGAGCCACTTGGGTTAACCGCCTTGCTCAATAACCCAACAGTGACATCACTCGCTTTGGCTGACAGAGCGCTAACCTGCAAAAACCTCACGCCACTCGACAGTCGAATAAAAGCCCTCTGAGATACCGGCACCACTCCATACTTAGAGGATTATAAATCAGGGTGTTTCATCTCGGCTGTGGGTGTGGTCTGCCAGTCAGTGACGTGGCGGTTAGCTCACCTGGGCAGGGAGGAGACCTTGCCCCACTTCTCGATGCAGAACCGGCGCATGCCGTTGCTCCCGCGCAGTGCGGCGAAGCCCTCGTACGGCACGCTGGATGTGCCCGTCACGAACTGCAGCAGGCGCAGTCTCTGCTCGTTGTTGAAACGCTCCACCGCAGCCCAGAACCATCGGATAACGATATGCCCGTCGTGGTAGCCTGGAGGGGGGAGATAAGGGGATCCTTGCCGAGTTTGCATGGTCCTGCCAGGCCTGAGCCTTGTCCTCTGGGAATTTTATCCTGTCTTAATCAGGAAGTCCTACAGATTTTGAAAAATGCTTCTGATTTGATGCAGGGTGCACTGGTGCAGCTAACACTGGCACTGCAGTCTTCTGGAACAACAGACCACTGTGTCATCCAGATGGAGATGGCTAGAGAAGGGCTGGATTAATGCCCATAAATAATACCATAAATAGTGAATGCCAGAGCAGCTTCAAAAACATAGCTTTTAGCAACGGCCGTGAACATTAACCAAGACAGCCTGTCACCGATTCTTTAATTGCTGGCCTCATTTAGACAAATTGGTATTTGCTTTGGGGGCCGCAATGAGATCTCACATTACATATGTAACAAATGGTCATCCGCTGTAGGTTTCGAGATGGCGCTTGACCTGCTCCGACCAAGCAGAAAATTATATCACTTTAAAAACTAAACTTTAGAAGAAAAAAAAGCAGACATGACCCCTTGAACCCCTGACCCTGGACCAGTGACTGCTAAGGCAATTTAGGCTTAATAGAAGATTATTTTGGAGGTGGACAAAATAGGAGAAACTCCTAACACCATAGCAATATCTAGGATCCAATGGAGCTTAGGGTGACGCTTTAATCCTTCTTGGAATGATGTCATACAAGAACCGTGTGCTGTGGGTATAAAAGACTATTTGTCAAGAAGAAGAGCCTCCAGATGTTTGAGTGATGAAGGAGGTGGAAATCTATAAATCTCATGACTGGGGAGGCCTGGGAAGGTATCTGACTTCATTCTAGTGTTCATGGAGCTGCTTCTTAGCCCCCAGCTCTGTCTACTTGGAAAGTACGATGGGGTAGGTCAAAAGGGAATTTCCCCATGGGGACCAATAGTGTCGTTATTATTATGAGTGTTTGAAGCATATGGTAAAATCATGATGGCTGTCCATACTTTATTAAGGCATCGAGGGCTGAAGGCATCCTTTGACTTTCTCCAAACGTAAACCCATCCCAGGTGAAAGATGTCTCCACAAACCTTTTTTTTCCATTGCTCAAGGGTCCAAGTTTCTTGTTGCTAACTTGGTTACATGTCTTTTCACACCAGCCTTGATTACCAGGCATGTCTTAATAACAACCCTGCCATAAATTCTTTCTGAGACTCATAATGAGCAGTTTTTGCTAAGACTGGGTCACAGAGTTGCTGATGCAGTTCTGTGGTGGTGACCGACCTGTTAGTTGTCTGTCTATCTCTGTCACTGAGCTTCCATTTGCCATCACTGTGCCTCTGCCGTGATTCAGCGTATCCATGTTTGACATGTGACTTTGAGACTTTTGAGACTGTTTACAAGTCATATGCCTATTTCTGTGACTGACGAACCTGGAATTCTGTCTCAGACCGTTTTCCCTGATCGGGACTCACATGTCAAAGTGTTAATTGTCAGCATAATTTATTTCCCAAGTTTATATGTATATGAAATTTGCATTAAAATCCCTACTCTTGTAACATAAAATACTTGCCTATGATGTAATGGCCTGTAATAAGGGCAGCTAATACTTACTGCATTTCATATTCGTTGACTTTATGATCACTGTGATTTTTCTGCGTTACCAACTTTCTTATGTTTAGACAACAGTGATTTCACATCAGTGACGTTGAGCTGTCTTGTAAGGTTTAGCTTAGAGCAACATAATGGTTGAAAGTCTTTGCTCCAAGGTCCAAGACAAATACTCAGTAGATGCTTCTTCTAGTCTGTTTCCCAGACAGCTGTACACCAAGTTGTTGAGCTGCGCGTACCTCCTCTGTATTCCGTGTTGCTCCTCCAGTCGTTCAGATCAATCTCCGCTGTACCGGCAATGACCAGCTCCAGCTCCCTGGCATCGAACACCGACACCAGCCGGGAATCCACCACCTACGGTGAAAAATAATAAGGGGTCGCTGAGGTAACCGGCTACGTCATTGTTTCCAGCAGTGACTGAATCATGATATGGGTGATGACAGGTCACATGGCACCTCGTAGAAGCCCCGGACGAGCGCTTCTGTCTGCTGAACCACGCCCCTCTCCACTCTCCATTTCACCATTCGCTCTATGTATTCCTTCTTGTTTTTCTCTGTCACCTGGATGTTAGCCCCACCCGACTTCAGCTCCCGCTCTGTAACCTACCACAGGAAATGACATCAGAATTACATCACCCGTTCTCATATGCTGCCTGATACCTTCCACTCTGCTTGAAACTTAATGCCTTGTTCTTCTGCTGGGGCCAGTTCGTTAACGTCTGTCGGATCCCGCAAAAGTGAGTGAGGGGATAACTGCACTAATTGTGTGACACCAGGCCCGTGGTTCTGTGACAGCTAAAATCCTACCTGACCAAAGACCTCTTCGTTCACAGTGAAAGTCAGATCAAGAATGTCGGTGATATCGTTATCTTTCATCCATTGTAAACTTTGGTGGAACTCCTCATCCAGGTATTCAAGATCACTCAGGTCAGTTGGGCTGTAATGCATTGAAAACATCAGAACTACTTAACATCAGAATATTTAATTGGTGTATGACAGAGGCCTAGTTTGTAATGTCAGAATTATATTTGGGTTTTGAATTCTTCCTCCTTCAAGTGTCACATACACCCACAGAGAACATCATCTCTCTGGTGCCATGAAGAGAAGTTCACTCACAGCCTGAGCAGAGCCTTGTAGAAAGGCCGGGTGAAGAAGGCGTCCAGCAGGTACTGGTGAATCAGCGCCAGGCCCAGAATACGACCGCTGAACCGGAACCTTAGGAAAACAGAGATGGACACAGTGGGTACTGCTTGACTGCTGCCCTCCCAATGTGAACTTCTCTGGTTTGATGAGCTCTTTAACACTTCATGATTACGGAAAATTACTTTTGAATTCCACAATTTCACAGTTTTTTTCATAGACTGTCTACTGCAATGCTTCCCAACCCAGTTCTCATGGACCCCCAGACAGTGCACATTCCCCAGCTCCCAAAAAGCCTGTGTCACGTATTTGTTGTTTGTGATTGCAGAGGGAGCAAAAACATGGACTGTCTGGAGGTCCCTGAGGACTGAGTTGGTCTACAGATAAGAATCAAGGATAAAATGCATGAGCATGTCAGATAAAGTCATCAAACCACATATATTTCAAGGCTAAAACTAGAAAGAAAAAGATTATGCAACTAAGGACAAAACTCATTGTCATCTCATAAGGTTTCATGGGAATCAGAGGGAGTATCAGAGCAGATGTGTGAGAGTCCTGTCTAGGCTGCATGACAGAGTGGATCGTGTCACGCCTTCCTGACTGGGAAGGACCCTCACGGTGAAGGAGGATTGCGGGGACAACACAGCAGACTCTGCGATCTGGGCTGCCACAGATAAATACAGGCAGGGCCACACTGAGGATAATGCTCTCAGGTTACAGACAAATGAAGGCATGAGGGATCTCTCAGCCCTGAGGCAGATTCTGGGCTATCCTGGTGCAGGACCGGTTACACTGGTGAGGGCTGCCCAAACAACCCAGACATAGTGGTACACCTCCTCTTCCAAAAACGTCTCTAACATTTTGTGCTGATGTCTAAAATTCTCAGTGGCTGAAGAGGACAGGTCCAGTAACACTACACCACTTCTGGTTGAGGTGCGTGGTCCAGAAAGACAAACAGTAGGTTCACAGGAGAGTGAGACATCTTCTCAGATGACACCATGAGAAATTACACCTCTGTGACTGAGTCCTCTGGGCTGACATTACAGTTTCAGCCCAACTGGGCATCAACCCAATGTCCTCAACAACCCCGGACCTATACGACTTAACACCCCCGCCCTTCAAGGGACACATTCAGCATGCCTTGCATATCTGCATCTGAGCAAGCAAATTAGTAAGCTATGCCCCTAGCTCGACATCCCGGGCTTGACAGCTCTCATACCCAGCCAGCTGATGGGAAAATACTTCACACATGCCTGTAGCCTTGGCCACCTTGATTCACGGAAAACCATCCGGTCGTTTTACCATCACTCGTTGGGCTGGCCATACGACCCACGGATACAGCCCAGGTTCACATCATGATTTAAAACAATGAGATTCATAAATCTGTCAGGACTTTCACTAAGGGCATTAACATGGCCCTCAACACAAGCTTTGGAAAAAAGGTGCTCTCCAAAAGTCACAATTTGCCAATTATGCCTGTAAAACTCTTAATATTACACTGTTAACAGCTGCTAAATGGGGATCTCTATGCTGGAGAAAGCATCCATCCATCCATCCAGTTTTCATAGCTCCATATCCAGTACAAGGTAATGCAGAGTCTAGCGTTTCTCCCAGGAAGTACAAGCCCGAGACTGACTCCCTGGATGGAGAATCCCTGCATTGGACACCAGGAAAACACATTCAGTCCATTACTAACCTGTAATCCAGATTACAAACTCGCCATACACATATAGTTGGATGTTTCCAGAAGCATTTCAGATGATATTCATTCTGCCGAAGTTCACAATTGCAAGGCAACTTGCTATTACTTAACCACTATACCACCTACAGGTCCTTGGGAGAGGTGCTTCGAACAGAAGGAATTCTACAAACACAAGCTCTCAGGGCCTGATGAGCTTCGTTTTGAGCAGATATTTAAATGCTACATTTTTGGATAAGTGCAATCCAAAATCTTTCATTGTGTCTGGTATTGTTGTTAAATGTTATATATACAAAATACAACACAAAAAAACAAAACAAACAAACTATGAAAAAAGTGACACTGGGACTGAGAATGTCAATCCTGCGAGCTGTAACACCAGCAGCCATGGATGGGGTCATTGTTTTTTGCTTTTGTAACTAATTAATGGCCTTGTTTGAAGCAGCCAAGCTAGCAGGTCGGGCTTTCCAGAACCCCACACAAATCTACATCCGCTTGTATGGCCGTCAACACTAATGAAAATTGAATCATTTCCAAATGTCACAGAAATGTTACATTTATTTATATGTAAACACTTCTGTAGTTATATTGTGTGGTTATACGAAAAGACATGCAAAGATATGGCTGTACAGTAACTGAGTGACAGAACTTTAATTGCATTGGACAATTCTCCATTTTTCTATGGTGGTTGAGAAACATGATACCCAAGGACAGAAGGGGGATCGATGGCGAGGGAGCAATGTTCTGTAGGGTCATTCTACATCAAATGAGGTGAGAGGGTGAAAACAAAACCTCTAAAGTACTGGAATTTCATGGAATGACAGACTAACATACCCTGAATCGGGCCCCATGCTGCCTGGGATAGGCCACAGGCCCCATGGAGACCCTGTACTGGACATGTGGTTGGAAGATGGATGGATGGAATTATAAATGGTAGAGTATTAACTACATCCAGAATTAATAAACTTTAACTTAAATGTGTTTGGTAGACCACAATATTTTCAGGCAGATTTTCAGTATTCTGCTTGTTTTTCATATATTAACGATAATTTAAGTTGGCTGCAGACAAAAATTAAGTGTAAATACATGGGTGACGATGTCAGATATTTAGTCTACATACATTTCAGGGTCACAACAGGGCATATGGAAATATTTTGAGGCAGACATTGTAAAAACACCATCTGAAAAAGACCTATGGAAAACGGGGCACCTTGGGCGCTGAGTCAGTCCCAGCTGCGTGACTGAACAGGCCGCCTCACGCCTTCCTGGCGGGGAAGGACACTCACAGTAAAGGTCGACTACGGCCCGTCAGGCACAGGGAGTATCGCCGGGACGGCACAACGGCTAAGGCGATACGGATAAATACGGGTAGAGCCGTGTTTAGAATCGCGCTCTCAGGTTACAGAATAATGAAGGAATGCGGGATCTCTCACGCCGGAGGCGGCGTCGGGGCTCTCCTCGTGCAGGACCGGTTTTGCTGGTGAGAGCTGCCCAAATAGCCCAGATTTGGTGCTACTTCTCATTCCTAAGACACATGGCACCAAACTCGTTCTAGATATTTATTCTACTCCGTCATGCTGCTCCTTTTATACCATGTTTACATGCGCATTGCACCATGTGCATACTGTAAACCCTTGTATCACGCTGTCCTTTACAAGTTAATTACTGTGGAAACCCTTCCCTGCTCACTGCATGTCACACCGTGCTCCTGGGAGAATGCTATTTTGTGCCACTGTATAACTGCATATGGCAGGTAAGACAATAAAGCCTGGTTTGAAAATTAACGTGACTTGATAATATTGCCAGGTGGTCGAAACGGAATACATCCAGTCAAAGAACATGATACACTGGCCATTTGTTGCAAACACTGGCACATGGCTGGGACAAAGGAGATCTGAGAGTGGTTGCACTTATTATAACAATAATGAGACCCTCATCAAAATAGCCCAGATAAGCTCCGTGGGGCTGGAGCAGGTGGCTGCCTTTGGCTGGGGCAGGTCGCAGCCTTGCGTGATTGATCTATCGCCTCCGAGCGGATCAAACACGCAGCCGAGGCGAGGCCCTTACCACTCCAAGTGATTCTCGACGAATGCTGACATGGGGCTTATCTGCACTGTGTACGTGTCGTTGGCCGAGTACTCAAAGAGGCCGTAGTAGGGGTTGAAGAGCTCCTGGGACAGCAGGAAGAAGAACTCCCTGGAAGGGCCGCTGTAGTCGAGACTAGGGGAGGTCAGAGAAGACAGGGAGGGGGTCAGGTGCCGGCACCAAGTACAAAGCTGATCCCAGCACATTGGTTGGAGTTTGCGTTCATGATGTATAATTAAACAGACCAGCATTTCAGTGAAGTGAGATACAGTATAGCTCCAGTTTTATATTCAGCGTTTTTAAATTCAAGGTCACACTAATTCTAACAGAGAGATTTAAGTTTTTTTTAAGCAGCCTTTGGATTCTGACCCTGCCACTGGAATATCGACATAGATGGTAGCACATTCATTCATTCATTTTCTGCATTGCTTTCTCCTATAATAACAAGCAAAACCAAACAGTAACAAAAACAGGGGCTTTTCCAGTAATGCCCCATGCAAGCCTGCTCCTGTAAATCCACGCTGCTAAGCGGCGTCTCGACCCCGTACCCTTCCTCTCCCACGAAGGTGATGTAAAGCTTGTTCCTCTGCAGCTCTTTACGGGAGTAGGTCATGACCTGGTTGAAGGTGCCCTCCAGGAGGTGTTCTCTGCGGATGAGCAGCCTGTGACACAGAAGGCCCGAAAAACAACTGAGCGGCGGAGTATTTAGCAAGAACCAAGCAGCCAGTGAATTGATCAGAATACAGGAGGTAGAAGGAAGTTTCTAAGCACCCCCCCCCCCAACAAATCAGAAGGCTTGCTTTGAGGTTTTCAGCAATATAACCCATTAAGAGGCAGAACATGCTGGGACTGGGTCCTTTTCCATAGCCGATAGCATTAGCATCCCGCTCTCCCTCACACACTGTACAGATCAGTGGCATACATCTGCACTCCACATTTACTTGATTTTTCCTGGCCCCTGTCCATAGCCCTTGGCCTCCAGTTTCCTGTAGAAGTTGCGAAGCTTCGCCTCAAAGTCCCTTCGATAGGGGGCTGGGGCGCGGGCTCTCTGTAGGGCTGCCAAAACAAGCACAAAGAGTCCCATTAGGGTTTCCGACGTGTGGGGGATTACCGGGGCCCGCCAGGGCCGAATCGGAGGCCTTTGGCTGGGTGTGGCGCGCCCCCGCCCTTCAACGTCAAGCTAAAGCTTTCACCCGAAACCAAGCTGGGAACATCTGACAGATGTGGCATGGCAGGGGGTGGGAATGAGAACTGGCTATGCATCATTAACCTCCATTAAATAGGCAAAAAAACAGCAGTGCCTTTGCTCCGTTTCTAGGTCAAGCCGATCCGAAGGGAAAGCAAAATGTGGAAATGAACAGCCCAAGATTAGAGGACGTGCTAACTGCTAAACAAAGCGCTTCAGATACAGTAAGTAAATAGAAACTAAAACAGAATCACGCCTCGTGGCACCATCTCTGATCTTACGTATTTAACTTATGGTCAACATAACGTCCAAATGGCGCTAACGCGGTGACGTGTTTCACATCCTTGTACGTTTTATCGGGCTTATCAGACAAGGCTTATCTTAGAAGACAAAGAACAGAGAGCAAAACAAACAAACTTTCACAGAAACATTGAAAAGAACACTACAAATGCAGCATATATAGATTCTTAAATAAATATTAGCCACCTTTTCAAAGAACTCCATTCTAAGTATAAAGGTTTCAGTTATACCCAAAGGCATTAAAACTTAAAAGTAGTTTACCACTTGAAATTTTATTATAATAATAAAACTTACAGGCTGGTCCCTTCGGCAATCAGATGATGGAATGCTGTGACTCGGGCAACGTACCTGGTGAACTCTGGGGTGAGGATCCTGGTGAGCATCGGGGTGAGAAGCTGTACCCAGGGTGGAAGGAATGTGGGGGGATATAGGACATAATGTCCTCCTCAAACAGGCTACAGGGGAGAAGGAACGTGGGATAGTGTCACTGTTTAGGAGACACACAGTTACTCAGAGCTAACAAATGAGACCTTCTCAGTCGCCATCATAGTGCTGGACACTGGAGGGGACTCCATGGAAGGTGTATGATGTGCAGCTCAGCAGGTCAGGCTTGTGATTGGAAGGTTACTGGTTTGAACCCCAGAGTCAGCTAAGTTATTTCACAGATGGGCCCTTAAGTTAGATCCTGAACCTTCAATTGCTTTAGAAAGTGTTTCACCCTGCTTTCAATCCTATGTTGTTTTATTATCATTAAGCATATGCATAATAAATGAATTGTCAATAACCATGCAGGTAGCACAATGATTTAAGCCCTGAGGTTCTGACCAGAAGCCTTCCAGCTCTGATCCAAGAACTGCTTGTGCGTCTTGGTGTTTGATTTCATCTGGCAATGACAACAGAGCAGCTCGACCAGATATTTTCCCCCCAACAGTTGCTAGGCAGCATTCCTCCCAGGACCCGTATGCCCTCGGGGAGTTGCGTTGGGTCCAAAGAGCACCAGTATCCCAACCCACGCACCCAATGTTGTTTAGCGAGGGCTGTGCCTACAACGAGTGAACCAGATAGCACCCAATGCTCGTACCTCAACAACATCACCAAGTCTGCATCACACGACAGCTTTTCGACTCCCTGGGTGCCTTCTGTCCTGATGTAATGGATCTTCTCCCTGAGGGCCGGGGAAACAAGATTACCTCTCTTTGGCCAATTAAACCCTTGTGCAACACCATTCTTCAGGGCCTTATCTCTGACATGTAGGAGTTGTCGAAACAGCGAGGTCTTGAGGCGCTCATCAAGCATGTCACCCTGCCGAATTAGGCCCTCTTGAGCAGTGTGGAGTTCATGGTAAATGCTCAGCCATGGAAAGTTCTAGAGATAACAATCGAGCTTCTGCACAGCGGGGCCGCCCTCTGAATATGAACCACATGTCTTGAGCGTTTTGTTCCGCCGCACGCAACGATATTGTGACCGTCGGCCGCGAAGTGACCCCAACTCTGGGTAAAAACATCTCCGTCGCTGGCCTGGGCTGGGATACAGAGAAGAACAGCTAAGGGCCCAGTTGGAGCTGTACCTCAGCGTGTGGTTTCTGCTCAAGCTGGGCTGACGTTCCTGAAGCATGTCGAAGATGTTCGGCTGCCGGAGAAATGCCACGATCTTGTCATTGTATGCTGAAATGAAAATAAAACCATGCGTTATTTGCTTTGCGCAGGTACACTGTAATGTCGTAGTTTTCATATATCCCATCCAGCTCTCATTTGAGACGTACACACAAGTATATACGGGTGAGAGAGACGCTTTGGGCTAGAAGGGAGGGTCAGGCCATTTGTCCACCACTACTGGAGCATTTCGGGAAGTTATGTACTCAAGGGACCAACAGAGACGAAACTGTCTGGCTGAAGACAGGATTCAAACCAGCAACCTTCTGATAACAAGCGCAGAAACCTAACCCACTAAATCACACAAGCCATAAGAAACAGGTGGGGGAGGAGTCATAATCAATAATATGTGTCTCCACTTTACCAGCAATGTAAGGAAACTCAAGGCAGAGGTGTAAGTTTCAGGTCCAGAAAGTAAAAATCCAGACCAAGATTTTGTTTCAACCGGCCTGTCAAGTACTCTGTGAATGTGACTCCTTATGCTAACTGGTTGGATGAAACAAAATTGTTGGCTGGATTTTTACTTTCTGTTCCTGAAATTTACACCTCTCCTTAAGAGTGTAGAAGGGGGAACCTCCATGGGGAACCAGTGATCACTGTGCAGGGAAGCCCTGAGGTGAGGTGATATATAAAGAGACTATGTAAGAATAACAAATGCAGAAATGAAGAGAGACTATTATCTTCACTTGTGTTTACACCCAGACAGGAATTCATGTGTAATCCTGAGCTCAAGTTCGATCTGAAAGCCTTCAGTCAGGAGAGCCTGTCCACCTCTAAGCGCCCGTGCTGTGAGATCACAGCCTGTCTCAGGAGGCCACAGCCGATGGGCCCTGATAAGCCTCCTTTTGTGGGCCGGCCGGTTCCGGCTCAGCTGGTGCTGTAATTAGGAGATCCCCTTTAAAAGCAGGCCTCTCGGGTTTCGGGCCGGAGTCACGCACGCCTTCCCCCTCGGCGAAGGGGATTCCGTGCACCGGGATGCCGTGTTTGTGGAATATCCCCAGCACATAGCTCGAATAGCTGAGGGGGGGGGGGGGGTTCAGCC
>JAABNY020000032.1:12487875-12498581 GCA_015164015.2 Brevimyrus niger
TGGTGGCCGAGGAGAAGAGTAGGTGGGGGTGGGGGGTGTGGGGAGTGGAGTAGGGGGGGGGGGTGGGGGGGGGGGGGGGGGGGGGGGGGGGGGGGGGTGCATGTGCATCGTGGCATAAAGTCGAATGCCCTCACTGGGGTGCACTGAAAGGGACAATCTGTCAAACGCCAAAGGAAGACGGGTCGACTTCCCCTCATGACTCATTCGGGATTTATAAGCACTTACAGCACAGGCCCGTAATTTGCCCTAAAAAAAGGCGCAGCACTGAGCGTTTCCCTTTCTCTGCGGTCAGCAGCTGTCAGTGTCCTCAGGATGCCGCTGTCGGTTGGTTCTTTATTTTTAGCCCTTTGACTGGATGCCAGATTCAGAGTTATAACGAAAAAAAAGCCCATCGCTCCCCCGCACTCCACTTCGGATGCGGGATGGTCCGAACGCTTAAACGAGGGCTGCCAAGCGATCTCTAAATGCCTAACGGCCCATGTAGAGGTCAGGTCCGAGATGGCCCCATCCCACTCGTTGCCGGAATCGATCCTGAGTCCACTTGTTATATATTTAGACCGCGGCCCCTGTTCTGCCTCTCAACTGCCTGTCACCATGGAAACTGAGAGCCCAGGTCCCAGATGTGATAGATAGGCCAAGTCCAACTCATCCAGAGAAAACAGCTCTGGAGAGGAAGCCAAGCAATGGGACTTCAGAAAGCGCTTGTCTAATGGTCCTTATCTGCAATAACGCTGAAAGCAGAATTCCTCACTCTAAATAAACGGTATGTCACGTCAGAGCCTAAGACAGCTGTGGATGGCTTATGTTACACAGTCCTTCACCTTCTCTCTCTCTCTCACTAGGTGATACTGTAGAGTCGCGCACTGCCTAAGTCATTAAAGCATATATCACTTGCCAAATTCACTCGCACCTGTAACTATATATCTCAAGCATCTACCCCTAATATGAAAATATTAATGCCATCCAGGGTGCCCCCTGCCATGTGCTCTAAGATGGACTGGCATGCCATCGTGCCCTGCACTCCCAAGGATTGGTTCCAAGCTCACTGTAACTCTGTGGCGTATTTCCTTGCTTTTTAAATGCTGTAAACCTGAGCTGTAGATTTAAAGAAATGAATCATAATTGTTACTGCAATGCAGAGATTTTTTTTTTCTCACAGATATGCTTATATCACAGTTATAGGTTGAATACTGTTATTGCTATGCAAGACTTATGAAAACAATGACTAACACATCATCTACAGTCAAGGGATGAAGTGGAATGTGATGAATCTGTGATTCAGAGGTTTGAGCATCAGAAGACCCCCCCCATTAAGAAACTTTTTAAAAGTCTTTTGAAGGCCTTTGAAAAGATCCAAAGTTCAGAAATGTGTGAAAGAAGAGGAAAGCCAAAACTCCACTGTGACATCCTTGTTGATGGCGCCATGGCGATGCTTACTTGGTGGCAGCGGCTCGTCCACCATGGGGTAGTGGTGAGAATCTGGTCGCAGCCTGGGAAGCTGACTGACAGCAGGGTGGCTGCATGGGAGGGGACAATTGCCTGCAGGAAGCAGAGAAACATGGCGGCAAGTGGTCAGGCGATTCAGGATAGAAAAATACAACATGGCTCACATGACAAGATACAACAGAGCCAACAGAATATACTGTAGGATGAGTGCTCATTTACTACTATGCATTTGGCTAATGCTTTTGTCAAAACCGTAATAAAAAAAAAAAGATCAGACAACCCCTATCAAAAAAGGGGTTAAGGCTCTTGTTCAAGAGCCCAATGGTAACATCACTCTGCCAACCACAGGATTTGAACCAGCAACCTTCTGGTCACAAGCACAGATCTCTAACCCATAGGATCACACATTGTGCCATTAAAGTCCCAACCAGATTAGGTGTAAATAAACAAAGACCAGAAGAGAAATCACCTGTCCAGCATGAATGAATGAATGCTACATCCTGCCAAAAATTAGTTTAAGGGAACCTTATGCTTATTTACCTCTTAGGCATGAATAAAAATACCTGAGCAGGACTCGCTGTTCCAGAGTGAATGCTGCCGGAATTCGAATATGATGGTGTGATATATTATGGTTTTAAATCCCCCAAGATAAATCCCCCTCTGGAACCCTGCCAGGATTAACAGTTAGATGAACATTGGGATCGAAACCAGGATCAGATTTTATATCACAATTTGGATCAGAAATTGGAGTGACACTTGGATCAAGACTGGGGTCAACACTCAGGTCAATGTCTGGATCAGGACCTAGATCTGCACTTGGAGCAAAACTTATAGCAGATAGATTAGCTCTTGGATTAGTGCTTTGATCAGCAGAGGGGATTGAGGGGCTGAGAGGTCCAGTGGGGAAAATGCAGCAGTGAAGGAGCTAAAAGTACATCCAGCTGGTTAAGATGTAAAAAGGGTTCTTTCATAGTACAGGTGCCAGTGGGCTTCAAGCCCAGCACTTTTTGTCTGACCACCAAACATCTCCATTTACTGGTTTGTGGTTTTAAATACATTATCATGCAACCTATTTCCAGTGACAACCAGAATGTTCCTTCCTTGCAATGTCCTATAAGTCGCTCAAAAATGCCTTGGATGTGTTAATTAGGACAGTGTACATGAGAAACGATCTCATTTGTGGACGAAGCTCTGTTTGCAAGCCCGTGTGCTGGCTGTCATGAAGGAGCTTCTTCAAGCCATTCATTAGAGATGTAGCTATATTTCGGAATGGGGTGGGCATGGCTGTCTCGAGGACTGGGCACCATCCAGACTCCGGCTGCGGCTCCCTTTGCTCCCTGACTCCTGTCTCTGCTCACTTTGATCCCGGACTCCTGCCGCTGCTCACTTTACTCCCTGACTCGTCGCTACTCGCTTTGATCCCAGACTCCTGATGCTGCTCACTTTGATCCCCGACTCCGGTTGCTGCTCGCTTTGCTCCCTGACTCCTGCCATTTCTTCCTTTGCTCCCTGACTCCTGTCTCTGCTCGCTTTGCTCCCTGACTCCTGTCACTGCTTGCTTTGATCCTTGACTCCTATTGCTGCTCACTTTAATCCCTGACTCCTGGCGCTGCTCGCTTTGATCCCTGACTCCTGCCATTGCTCACTTTGATCCCAGACTCCTGTCGCTGCTGGCTTCGATCCCTGACTCCTGATACTGTTCGCTTTGCTCCCCGACTCCTGTCACTGCTCGCTTTGCTCCCTGACTCCTGACGCTGCTCGCTTTGCTCCCCGACTCCTGTCGCTACTCGCTTTGATCCCCAACTCCTGCCATTTCTCACTTTACTCCCTGACTCCTGTTGCTGCTTGCTTTGCTCCCTGACTCCTGCCATTTCTCACTTTGATCCCTGACTCCTGTCGCTACTCGCTTTGATCCCTGACTCCTGCCATTTCTCACTTTGATCCCTGACTCCTGTCACTAGTCGCTTTGATCCCTGACTCCTGCCATTTGTCACTTTACTCCCTGACTCCTGTCGCTGCTCGCTTTGCTCCCTGACTCCTGCCATTTCTGACATTGATCCCAGACTCCTGTCGCTGCTGGCTTTGATCCCCGACTCCTGTCGCTGCTGGCTTTGCTCCCTGACTCCCACTGCTGCTCATTTTGCTCCCTGACTCCCAAAGCAGTTGGTTTTGCTCCCTGACTTCTGCTACTGCTCATTTTGTTCCTTGACGCCTTTCACTGTTTGCTTTACTCCTTGACTCCTGCTGCTCTTTACTTTGTTCCCTGACTCCTGCCATTTTCCACCCTGACAAGCTCAGATTTTCCCCTGCCTCTTCCCTGACGTGGTTCTTGGTACTATCCAGCCCCTGAAAAGCCCGAAAATGAGGGAAACTGCCTCTCCAGCAGACGTACTCTTCCATAACACATCCACCGCACATATTTAAGCTCACCTGACCGAATCATTTTCAGTCACTATTTCAGTCACCATTCCTTGTCAAGATTTCACTGTTTTTCTTAAAAAAAAAACATCTTCAACTTACTTTTGCAAAAGTAGCACTTATTTTCATGGTGTAAGTTGGCCAATAAGTATTAATGAGGATGTTTGCTGGAGAAGCAGGCTGCATACAACGTGACGTGCAGGAACAGAAGCTGAAAACCAACCCAGGTCTGTCATCATGACATCCTAACAGGCAGCTCCTCACCATCCATCCATATTTCCTTACTTCCTTAACCTACTTACCACTAACCCGTATCAGTGGTCACCAACTGGTGGACTCTGGCCCTAACCTGGAACAGGAGCATTTTGAATCCGGAGACCTGAGCAACAGCTCCTTGACATGCGAAAATGATGTGCGAAGTTCCAGAAAATTCTCTGTCCCCATCCACAGGGAATTAAAGACAATGTAAAGCTGTTCCACCATTGAGGGGCAGTAAAATATCCCGGCAAGAACAAAAATGCTACTGCCACAACCACCCCCGCCCCAACCCACCCCACTTGGTCAGCAAATGTAACGACGGGTCCTCCCCACTGCCTAACCATAAATTTCAAAGCCTCCCCCACTCCTGTTGGCAAATATTACTATTACCGCCAGCACTAGACCTAACGTGAGTTTTACCCGCATCCCCCTGGCATCAGAGGTGGAAAGTTCAGGTACAGAAAGTACAGATACAGACCAAGGTTTTATTTCAACCAACCAACAGTCAGAGTACTCATAGTTGTCTGAAACAAAACCTCGGTCTGGAGTTGTCGTTCTTGAACCTGAACTACCCATCTCTGCTTCGTGTAAATACACCAATGAACCAAAACATTTTAACCACCCAATATGATGAGAATGTTGGCCACTCTCAGTAGGTACTCACCACAGCTGACCACGAGCATCTAATAATCTTTTCCATTTCAGAGAGGCGCTGCCCAATAGTCTGGCCGTATCAATTTTGCCCTTATCAAAGCTCTTCTGCATCAAACATGCCAGCTACAAGTGCTGAATTTTAGCTTACAGTGTAATATATCACAGACCTTCATATGCACATTTTATGTTATTTGCGTCTCATGGGTGATGTCATAGCGTTTTGACTGGTCTGTGTATATATTCCATCATATAATTTATCAGGACAAATTGCTTGAACAAAGACGTACTGTCCTCTGAACGGATTAAAGTTCATTTAAAACATGAAACCACCCTTTTAAAGTCCATTAGCTTTATATTTCCAGTGAAAATTTCCGAAGTGGTCATGAAGATAGCTGGAACGTGACCCTGTTTTTTTTCGTTGATGCACTGGGAAAAAAAACACTCAAAATGAAGAAACCAACTAAAGAGGTAGCCAGATGATTGTGGCAATCTATAGACGCTGCCATAGAGACAGAGCCGATAGCGGCTGCTGGGGGGGGCGGTGGGGGGTAATAAACTCTATAAACTCCATAAACTTGATTCACCCCCCCCCCTAGTCTTTTACCTGTCTGAACTTAACTTTTTATTTATGTTCTTTCTTCTATTTATAAGTATCTATCTTGGTTCAGTTTTACAGTGTATGATGGTGTGTGTGCCCTGCTATAGACTGACATTTGCCTTGTGCCCAGTGCACCCTTGCCACCCTGGGCTGGGTATACTGGCGTCCTGGTAACGCCACTGAGTTGCGTACGTCATAAACAAAGGTGTCACTTAAACTTAAAGAGCATTTTTTTTTTTTTTTGACTGTACACCAAAGACCTCACTTTAATGCTCGTTTTACCTATTATTTTAACCTATTTTGTTCATTTTAGATTTCATTAACAATAATACACGTAATACACGGTGCAGATATTGCCCGTTTCGTTGAAATGGGTCAGGGAGTTTGAGGATTCAATCAGCGCAAGGTGACAGAAGCCAGCGACGCGTCCGCAGGGAGGCGACCACCAGCCAGCCAGCTTCTTTACTAATTGCTTCTCTCCGGTGCCACGACGAGAGATGAGGGCCCTGCCCTTCGTGACCCACTTGCGGTGAACAAACAGGGTGTCACAGTGTTCCGTCCCCATTTATAAAGATGTGTTTTTTTTTTTTGCTTAAAAAAACAGACGGGAGAAAATTCATCAGGGCTCTTAATAGAAAATTAGAGCACAGGACAGCATGATGTGTTTAAATTCTTTGTGCCGGTGATTGTAGTTACCGGAGTGATTTTGCCACTGTGCTCTTGGGCAAGACCCCTAACCCACAATTGCTCCAGGAACTGACTGACCCTGCTGTCCCAATTGTAGGTCGCTCTGGATGAAATCATCTGCTAAATTAACACAAGTATGGGTAGTGAGCGTGTTCTCTTCCCATTTGTGCTGTGCCTCAGGGTATATTGTTGCAAGATTGCCTATAGTGTGTGGGCGTGTGGCTTGCAATAGTGGAATTTCTTTGGCTGTGTACCTGTACTTTAAAGTTTAAACTAAGGTGATCTAACCTAACAGACTGGCATCCAAGACTGGATGTGTTGTTTCTCGGGCCCAATCCAAAAACCCACCATGGGACACCCCCGTCCCACCAGTGTAGGGACTGTTTGTGGCCAACAGGGGACATGCAAATGAATGGTACCAGTCAAGTTCATCATGACTATTTGCTGCATAAATGGCTAGATCATAGAAGGATGGATATAATATATACTAAGTGAAAAAAACTTTAAACACCCAGATGGAGTGGTGTAAATGAAATAGATGTGCATGTGGTGAAAGGTCAGGTGACTGTGTCACAATGATCATAATATCAGTTAAAATGAACAACACAGTTGGCAGTATAGGCACACTGTTGGTCCCATGTCAGCCTACCCTATGGCTCCCACACCATAATGTCATACCCTATTGCTCCCCACACCAAATAGTCATACCCTATGGCTCCCACCCCATAATGTCATACCCTATTGCTCCCCACACCAAATAGTCATACCCTATGGCTCCCACACCATAATGTCATACCCTATTGCTCCCCACACCAAATAGTCATACCCTATGGCTCCCACACCATAATGTCATACCCTATGGCTCCCCACACCATAATGTCATACCCTATTGCTCCCCACACCAAATAGTCATACCCTATGGCTCCCCACACCATGACGTCATACCCTATGGCCCCCACACCATGATATCATACCCTATGGGTCCCACACCATGATGTCATACCCTATGGCTCCCACAACAAGATGTCATATCCTATGGATCCCACACCATAATGTCATACCCTATGGCTCCCCACACCATGATGTCAGGAGTAATACCAGTGTATCTCTCCACAACATTGACAGGATTGGTCCTCTCCCCTCTGCAGCACGATATGCACAAACAACGGCTGTCTGTGGTAATGCAGAACCGAGATTCAGTCCATGCCTCCCAGTTATGGAACCACTCCAAAAGCAGCCATCTCTGAGCTGGTGTTAACGGCAGCCTATACATGGGATGAACAACCCGTAGTCCGCTTGATGCCAGGGGTGTTGCAGAGAATCCAATACCTGTGTCCAGATGGCAGGCACATGTCATAGGGATCTGTAATTCTTGGTGCACAATATGACAATCCTCCCTTGGTATGATCTGTGTTCGGCTACCGGAACTTTCGCAGTGTGAATGGGTGCCCTCACGTGCCCATTGATTGGTTGACTGTGATATCTGCATACCCCACATGCCGGGCAATTGCAACATACGATCACCTGGCCTCCCGCAAACCTGCAGTGCAACCCCAATCTCCATCAAGTGCTGTCTAATGCGTCTATAAGGCATCCTCTGTGTCTAGACGTTCCAGCTCCTTGCAAATCGAATCATTTGCATAGCCATCACTGGTCTGCATGTGTGCCAAATTACACCCAAATCGTACCATCACTTCTGGGTTTTTTTGTCGCTTTGGTTACATGCACACACACAAGCTCACCTTCGGTCTGACTGCTGGGCCCGGCCACTGGCGACTCCCCACTTTCCGTGCTGCTCCTGGGATACCCATCAGTTGAGCCAAGCTCCCTCCGCCAGCAGGGGGCACTGTCCCCTAGCCCACCCGGGCTCTGTGAGTCAGCCACCGACTCGAAAGCGCTGCTCTCATCCTCCTCGTCCTGCGAGGAGAACACGTTGCTCTCAGAGAGACGGGCGCTGTCCGCCGAGGAGAAGCGCGGGTGTCCGCAGGGGTGTCCGCGAACCTCATGGCATGATGGACTGTAGCAGGAGGTGCTGTAGCAGGAGGTGCTGTAGCAGGAGGTGCTGTAGGAGGTGTCGCAGAACTCACACTCGCTATCCCGCAGCAGCCTGGGGGAGGCGCCCTCACCCTCGCTCTCCAGCAGCTCTGACAGCTGCTTGACGGACAGACTCCGGGGAAGTCCCTTTCCGCAGGGTCCCTCTGCCGGATCCGTGGCCTCCGAGCCTCCGTCCTCCTCGTCCCCGTCTGGCCTGAGCGTGGGCTCCTCCGAGCCCAGCTCGGTGCCATCCTCGGGGGCCTCCATGTCGCACTGGGCGGAGGGCAAGCTGTAGAGCAGCCGGTGGATGCGAATGTAGTGGGTGCGTGGCGTCTCTGGCTCCCCACAGGATGAGGCAATCACCGTCTCCAGCTCCGACACTGGGAGTGAGCATGGCCGGCTCTTACGCTTAGGGGTGTCCCGCATGCGGGGGGAGCTCTGCTCCCCATTCTCGTCCCCCTCGGCCGTGGGTTCAGGGACTGGTCCGGCCGTGGTAGACTCATCGGCCTCCTGTACCTCGGCTCTCGTGCCTGTGTCCTCTGCCAGGGGGTCTGGGATGATCACTGACCCCTGCTCCGCCAGCCCCGCCTCTCCTGACTCCTCTGACTGTCTGGCTGGTTCCTGATCGTCCTCCTCATTCTGTCGAGTGGGTAACACTGGGCCCTCGGCCTCCACATTGCTTCCTCCTTCCTTCTGTGCCTCCTCTGGGGGGGCATCCCCTGGCCGGTCCTCGGCAGCCGCTGCTGGGGCCACATCCTCCTCAGGGGGCCCCACGGGGCCGACCTCCTCCGGCAGAGTATCCGAAGGTGGAATGGTGGTACCCAAGTCTAAAGTGACTTTGTTGGTGGGGGGCTCAGGCATCTCGGGGCCCAAGATCAGCATGTCACTGGCTGGAGGCTCATTGGCCTCCGCCTGCTCCTCCGCCTGCTCCTCCACCTGCTCCGCCGCCTGCTCCTCTGTCCGCTCCTCCGCCCGCTCCTCCACCCGCTCCTCCGCCCGCTCGCTTGAGGGAACCACACAGTCGGGCTCGGAGCAGACGGACACCTCCTCGTCATCTGCCAGAGAGGAGGACAGTTTACTTAAAGGCACTCAGACACTCAAAGACGATGAACATTTATTAATGTCTGCCACATGCCCATGCAATCCAACATACACTCAGTGACTCATTATCCTAACGAGCCTTTTCATTTTATCATATTCCTATTACCCATTAATTTATTCATGCATGGTCAACATTCTTCTTTAAGACTATTAAACATGAATATGACTTGAGGACACTGGTTTAATTAATAGCAAAGCAGGCATAATTTTTCCAAAACAAAGAACACTGCGTTGCAAGAAACTAAATTTAATGTGAATTCTGTGCTAAAAATGCAAACAGTGTGACATACGATCACTAAAAAAAGCTCTTTCTGCGCTTGTGTTTATCGCTCCAAAACAGCCCTCGCTGAAGGTAACTAGGTATGAATATCTTTCACATCTTCCGTAATGTCAGTGTGAGAAGCAGCCCCTACTCCAGCCCCTACTCCAGCCTCTACTCCAGCCTCTACTCCAGCCCCTACTCCAGCCTCTACTCCAGCCCCTACTCCAGCCTCTACTCCAGCTGCACTGCAGAGAACCTTGGGAGAGACTTGGATAGTAAAGACTGCGCAGAGGATTGTGGGTACCAAGCTCCCTGATCTTTGAACATTGTTTATGCTAGCCGACTAGGAAGGCCAGCAACATTATCAAGGACCCACCTTAATCACATTGACTTGAAAATACCTATAATCTGTAAATAATTTAGTTTTTTTTTTTATCCAGAATACTGTAGACTCCACTAAGGAATATATTTTTCATATTGTATTTTACTAATAGCTATCTTAGGTTTATTTATATTTATACCATGTCTATGCGACTGTATTTTATGTCAATATGGTACATTAATGTACCTCTTTGCTACTGGGCCGTGAGCTACCAAAAACATTTTGTGTTATTTCTGATACAATGGCAATAAAGTCCCTTATCTTACTGGGTCAGGGTTGCTGGTTTTACTTAAAAAGGCACTTTGGGGCCTCCTAGTGTAGTGACTGTTTATGGCCAACAGGGGGCCAGCACAAAAATGCCTCTGACCTACAGAGATGCTCAGTAAATCTACACATTTTTTCCATGTCTTCACCACAATTAGGCTGCACCCCAGACTCCTCGCTATCATCACAAGATTGGCTGGAATAAAAATGTTTGAGACCTGGGTGGATGGGGGAGGTCAGCTCGAAGCGGAACTGCAGCTGCCCGCTGACGTGGTCCGTTGGCAGTCTCCGGCCGAGGGTGTAGTTCACCACGCGGTCCCTGGTGAGGGGGGGGTTGTGATGGATTCAGACAGTCAGTCGTACACACACATCTCTGACCTTCCCACACTCTCCCTACAGGGCATCCAAACAGTTTAAAAATCAGGGTAAGTGATTAACTGTGATTCTCAGCGGAAATAATTAACATTAACAGGCAAAATGCCACCTTGCAGAGCCTCAGACGGATTAATTACACCCCCTAATTGAAGCTGTGCATGGAGCTCAAACACAGGCCGATATTACAGCCTCTTAGCTGATTAGAGCACGTATCCTAAGCTCTGGTC
>JAABNY020000032.1:12499338-12514386 GCA_015164015.2 Brevimyrus niger
AACGAGGTGTGCTACAAACGACCCCCCCCCCCCCCCCCCCTGGTTGGGGGGGGGGGGCGCCCGTGGGGGGGGGGGGGGGGGGGGGAGTAAGGAGACAGGTATACCCGCTTGGAATACCATCCTGCTGTCCTTGTTCTTCCTTTGCCCAATGAAATGCATGAGTGCACAAATAAGACCTGAGTTATTTGTGCTAAAGGACACACGGTAACAATGATGAGAGGTTTATTTGATCAATCTTCACTCACTGTCACTTCATGCATAATCCATTTCATCTCCTCCATTGATACATTATTCCCTATAACTAGAAAAGCTGTTGAAAAATGTATAACATTTTCACTGGCAGAGCCTATAACTTCATCTCAAAGGTAACACAACATTATTGATATATATATATATATATATACACCTTTCTTATTTAAAATATTACAGGATGCATTTTTAAAGAAATGGCCAGGGATTCCAGTTTTAGTTTGTGCTGAATATGTAACACAGGGCCGAATAGAAGGAAGATAAAACAGATCATTGCAAATCAAATCCGGCATCAGGCAGCAGCGCAGGGTCACTGTGTGAAATCTCAAAATCCCCAGTCCGGCCCCTCACTGCTACTGTGACCCTGTCCCTGGCAACGCCGGTCGCATAAATCCAACATTCGCTTGTAGAAACATCGGAGACACGGCGATTAGATAAGCATCATGACACGGGCCTTCTCAGAGAACGACATGGCAGGGTTCAGTCCACCACGAGAAGCACAGTGGCATTAAACACCCAACATCCCCGTACAGACATGGGAAGAATTAAAATGAACACTCACTGTAAACTGATGCGATGAGATTTCTTTGCTTAAAACAAACTTTTACAGCCCTGTGATTTCATGTTGGCTGAAAACTGGTACTTGAAATAAAAGCAAAAGTAAAATAAAATGAAATCCATACACTGTATGGACAATAGTAGTGGGACACCTGTCAGTGTCTCCCTATTGCTGCGCAATACCGATCTTGAGACCCCATTAAAATTTTGCTTTTGAGGCTTTCAGGGGGTCTCATGGGTTAATCAGGGGTGCCGGACCCCCCACTGGCCATTACACCCACAGGAACTTTTATGAAAAACACTGCAAGCTCAGGCCAGCTGCAGATATACCTGGCTCACTCCTTGACAGCCTTATTATTGTATTGTGCTATATGCCTGGCTAGGTCACTTTGGACAAAAACGTCGGCTAAATTTGAAAAATGTAAATGTAAAAATGTACACTGCCTTGGGTAGTTTAATTATAAATACTTCTGTGGCTCCCCAGCGATTCTCGTCTTTGTATCCTTTATGCTAAAAGTACAACAATGACAGGGAGGAGGCGTATACATAGAAGACTATAGCCCACGTGCACCATGGAAACAGGCATTAACATCCGAAACTGGCCTGGAGATTCACTTTATCCGCACGCACTCAAACGCTGTTCACGGACAAACGTGATAAAACAGGCCTTTCAACAGACACTTCACATTCCACCTGCTTCTCCGCACTGCCCAGAGGGAGAAACTTGTGTTAATCTCGACAAACAGAGACCCAGAAAAAGCTTCTCAATATTCCAGCCTCCCCGGGCCATGAATACACACTGATAGAGTATGATGCCGGCGTGACCGTAATAAAATGGCTTCCTGGTTCTCCTGGCATTTTATATCCCGCTCAGTCTTCAGGAAAGAGTCAGAACCCTAACCCAAACTGTGCCCCCCCTCATATTCCGAGGCAGGTCCTAAAGCATTCTCAAGCATCACCTCTATATATTGCGACACAATGCAATACGCATCTATATCATATGCACATGGGCATTGCACATGCACCCATGTCTTGCGCTTGTGTGTGTCGCTCATGTTTCCTTCATGCGCAGCACAAAACATGATGGTGCCCATGAAATGGGTTGTACTGGCAGCAAATTGATAGTTCCCCTTTGCCCGAGGTGCCCCCTGCCCCCATCCACCCCGTGTTTGAGCCCCTGAGATGGAGCCCAAGCTGAGTGGCCTCTCACCCGAGAATTCCTATGTACCCAGATTCCTGTATTTCAGTACTTGTCTTGCCAACGTGGCTGTGGAGCCAACGACTTGACATGAATTACAGTAACAGTCTGTTCCCAGCAGAGCAGTAAATGCACTGCACCCTCATGTGGACTGAGACTGATGAGATGGTCCTCCAGGTTGGGGGTTGCAGTGGCACCCAAACAAGTGACAGCTGAAGGAGATGCCCCCCCCCCCCTCCAAACCACGCCTGTCCAGCATACACGCCAAGGCAGACAGAGCCTTTAACTGGACTATAAATCCCACACCACTGCAATGTGTGACAATTCCAGGAAAAGCTCCTTACTGAATGAGGAAAAGGAATTATGGGAAATGTAGAAGGTAGCGTGTCGGCGGGCAGGACAGACTGCTTTAAATCATGCCTGGAGGGCTTCAGAGGGACAGCAGTCGCTGGCCAGCACGAGCCGGAACCCAAGAGGACTGCAGACAAATCTCACCCTCTGCCCTTCTAAGCCCTAAAAACGCCCATTTTTAACCCTCTTTCATACATTTATTTTCCATTAAAAGATATTTTTCTTCTCTTCACTGCTATATTTTCTCTATTTAAATGTCTGCTTCAGCTTTCTCCATAACCCGCAGCTATTTTGAGTTCAGCACCATTACATGGATTAAAATTAAAATATTCATGTTGATCTCTCATTAAAAGTGCTCTCACTCTAATGGCTGCTGTCCATCACTTACCTGCGTTATTCCCAATAACGGCGACCATGAAGAAGATCCATTATCCAGCCTGAGTTTCACTTCCTACCCCCACTGCATTTCCTCATGCATATGTTTTATTTACTTAGTAGACACTTTCATCCATGAATTGTCCAAGAAAAGAACGCGCCACATGACAAGAAATTCAGTGACAGGCCAACTGGGAAATGAAAAATGGGCCGGGGGGGGGGTGCTTAGCGGGACCTCTCCCCAGCAGGAACCCCGCCCCAAAAGAAGTCAGCTGAGGGATCAAACCAGCCTTCTGTAGGTGAGAGAGAGCAGAGAATGTGTTCCTACACCAGAGGCACTCTGACGCCCTCTACTGATAAATATTTCATAGGTGTCCTGGCAGCAGGAAGGTCAACGTGAAATGGCGCTCCATTAAGTACGGTTCTGTTTCCCGTATGAAATGTGTGGATGTGAAAAGCTGAACGGTGTGGGGTGTGGGGCAGTGGTGAGGGAGGGGGGACGAGCTCCTCAAGGAAGCCGGCAGGGGAAGCTGCAAATATGCAGAAAAGCAAGCGGAACAGAAACCCGGGAGAACTCAACATTCCTAACGCGTTTGATGGAACATCCAATCAGGTGTGCGCTGAGACAGGAAGGCGGTTTTAGGCAGCAGGATGCAATGTCATAGTACTGCCTAGACCATGGGTCACCAACGTGGTGCCCGTAGACACCAGGATGCCCCCAAGGCCCACCTGAGTCGAACGTGGACCTGTTCTAAAAATAAACTCACCAGTGAGCAGTATCTAAAATGTAATTTTATCCGGTTGCTATTCTTCTTTAATCATGTTTGCATTTATATAGATTTGAAAATGACAATATCTATATTAAAAAAAGCATTTTAAACATATTTATTATACAGACCAAATTTATTTTAAAAAAAGCATATCAAACTGGTAGCCCTTCGTATGGCTCAGCACCCGTGAAGGAGCTCTCAGTTTCAGAAAGGTTGGTGACCCCTGGCCTGGAGAGTGTGGCAGAGTCAGGGTAACCTCAGCATCACTGGCACAAGCAAGCAATGCTGATCTCTCATAGCTGCCAGATGTCTGGGTGCCCCAAGTGTGAGAGAGAGAAACGACCAGAACATGAGGGGGACAGGAGGGCGTCTTACTACTGTGAAACACTGCCTTTTTAGTTTGGATTCCATCTGGTTCCAAGTTCTGCCACTATTGGGGGTTACTTGGCCAAAGTAAATATTGGGGCGTTTATGTCCCTCCTAGAATTCCACCCACAGGAACCGAAAGGGATGAATACCCCACGATATTTATTTTGGCTTCTTTTGTTTCCCCCAAAAATTCAAATTCTGCATTTTAATTTATTAAGTTGTGTACCGACCCCCAATATAAATCATTCTCCTATGCACTGGCATCCATATATACTCCTAAACACTTATCCTGGTCAATGGAATTCCACTAAAATTAATGCTCTATAGCTGTAGAAAACATATAATTTAACCTCATCATCATCATCATCATCATCATCACAATCATTAAAGCCTGGACCATTCAAATATGAATTATAATTACTACTAATATGATGATTCTTGAGAATAAGCCTACTGTCACTTAAACTGATATATGTTATTCATTTAGTTTTATGGCTTACAAACTAAGGCCATAAATCCGATGACGTTTGGTCTTTGCTTGAGTCCAGATGCTGGGGCCGACTCCAATGATCCTGGGCTATGACAATCAAAGCCACGCTGGGGGGGCCTCACAGCTCTCTGCACAACCCCAATGGAGGGACCCTGGGGGTGGTGCCAGGATGGTACTCCCTATGACTCTGCATCACTGTGCCATAACCTGGAGGCAGTTGCCGTGGAGACAGAACTCCCTTCCTAACTCCTACAGCCTGTCTTACTAACTCTGCCTGAGGTCAAAACATTACACTGTAAATGTTTTAAATAGGATTTATTCCAAAAAGCTTGAAATTGCTCACTATTTTACCAGGGCTCATATTATTAAGCCAGAACAGATTGGTTAAGACACAACACATCTACCTGTGGGATTCAAACCCACAACCCACTGTCACCCTGTAAGGATACCACCAGGGATAGAAAGAAATACTTGCAATCCCTTCCTTGGGACATCAACACCGTGTCATGAGGAGGTTTAAATGACAGAACCCTGGACAGGCTGAGTGTGGGGGAGGTAGACAGGCATCGGTTCGGAGTCATCTGGTACATTGTGCACTCCAATGTGTCTCGTTGAAATGCTTCTAGGGTGAATGGACAGTACAAAGTGACCTGAGATGGAAGGCAGTAAATGCAGGGTCGGGGGCGGGGGTTATCTTATTGAAGTCCTGAGTAATGGAAGCTAGCCAGTTTCCCAGTAAAGGAAGGGGGAGGGGGGATGACAGGAAATGAACCCTCTCCCCCATCCACCTCTTCAGGAATAAATTTTGTGATGGGCCTGGCAATCCTACAGACAGTTCCCCTTGGTAGATTTTACCCATCAGGATCCTCCTCCATAGATTTCACCGACCAGAGGACTGAATCAAATTTCGAGGGGGGTTCAAACATGTCATCTTACTACTTCACTATGCCCCTGAAAGGTAATAAAAAAAAATCTTGGGGGGGGGGGGGGGGCTAGGTGTTCAAACCCATTATTTTACTATGTGGCTACGTGACTGTGCCCCTTGCTTTCCTGGTGCCCGGAATATTCTTTTGGAAACACCGGTAGATAAAAAGGAACCATGCAAATACACCAGAATCTGCTTTCTCATATAATGACAGAAACGGGCAAGTCCCCAGAAAGGTTGCCTTAATGCCTGTTATATTTATATTACTCATGTCTCCGATCCTTTCTCACTGCCAGTGTAGCTCCTGCAAATATTATTTTTACATCAATGAAACTACCTATTTCAGCAATGAAAATACCTGCAGATTATTTTTAACTAACAACTAATTCTTCAATCCATGTACCACCAACTACTTATTCAGTAAAAGGCATGAGGTAATTTCTTTAGCTGGGTATTAATTGCAGTATTTATAGCTCAATGGTACTTGGGCACAATTCCAGACCCTTAGCCGCCACAAAGTCTGTATCACATTCTGACGCTCTTTGCAGAAAGCTCTGTTTTTTGGCAATTAGTCCTCCATCTTTGTTTTCAGAAGTAGGGGAAGGACACAGTGTCATTCAGATGACAGTCATGTCCTTTTAACAGCCAGTCTGTCCTCTGTCTGAAGCCGTTAGGGCCTACGGCCGGTATTATTTTCCTGAACAAACAGTCAGCCCAGGATGGCTGGAATGTGACTAACACTATCCACACAGCCGGGCCCAGGTGTGCAGCCTGGCATCCATACTGGCGTCACACGCCTTGGCATTGCATCAATGAGTCACCCGCCCCCCCCCCCCCACCCCCGTTCCCCAAAGAAGGAGCGATGAGGCGTGGAGGGAAGGGCAGATGTCCCAGACTCAGTCGCCTCTGTCTCGCCATCATCTCCTCATTAAACTGCGGGTACCGTCGGGGCACCGGAGATAAATGCAAATGACCGCCTGCTCTGAGAGATTAGTACGAGCTGCGATCCTGAGGATAACAGCCAGTAACGACAAGGAGGGACAGAGGAATCAATCAATCCAGGCACTGAACACGGGACACTTTGTTTATGCACGCCAATTGACTATTCTCTCACCAACCGGAATGAAGTTAAAGATGAATTCTGATCATATAAGTATCCATTCAAAAACTAATAAACACCAGTCCCTATATAGCTGTGTTCTGTTACAAAATAAAGCTACTTAGAATTGCAAGGTAATGCTACAATTCAATTCTAGCCTAAAAGAATGCACCTATTTAACATAAACCATAAACATACATAAAAAACTATGTATAAGCATGCATAGGACAGAGTGTAACAATGCTGGAGTAATAGAGGGTGACCTTTGACCTCAGTCCCCCTGAGCTATTTACGAACCTGTGTATTATAAATGAGGCTGAATTTATTTTACCTTTATGGAACGCTGACTACCTTGTGGGTTTTCTGTCCTGATCCCACACTCCAGAGGCCCTAGTTCTTATGCTGCACCAAATTCCTTATCAAGTTTTAGGGTTTCTCCTTTTATGTGAGTCAGCTGAAGACACACCTCGCCGTCAAATACAGATGTACGCGCCAGCCCAATCTCACCATCCAAACACCAGCTGTTCACTATTTTGCAGCGTTTTTGGAAAGTTAATTATTTACGTTCCACACATCCTGGCTTTAGGTCCAGCTGTAAACAACATGAATTTATTATCATCTGTTGCTTATGTGATAATGAAGCGGAAGCCACAGCAACATAGTTCTGAGATGTCCCTGTGTGTGGCATTTTTGTGGGGGGAGAGGGGGGGTCTGTTTTTCTGGTCATAAACAAGGTACGTGTCATTCTGCGTGCGGTGAAACCATTCGCCCCGAGATTAGGCGGCCCCGTTCTCAATGACAGGCGACGACGCATCTACTTTTAGTCTTCACAGGAAAAACAACTCTGCCTCCCACAACTCAGCTCTGTAGGCTCAAACTTCTCGGATTCTTCGCTCGCTCTCTGCCCTTGGAGACGCCCCCGGGCAATCGGCTCGACGCGAGAACTTCAGCTACCCAACGAGGCATCTTAAGTACCTCGCTCTTGCCGTATTTTTTAAAGTAACCTCTGCGAGATGATGTGTGGATATGAAAGCGCTACCAAGAGCTTGCATACAATCCAAATCCCAAACTGCATTCCTGGAGCGGCAGGTACGATATTTGCATCCCCCAGGCTGCATCATAAACGACCTCCCAAGTGAACGAGCTGGACTTGATGCACCACATTCACCTTCATAAAGACCTTCCTCCCACCACCTTTCCAATGTCCTGCCATCCGTGACTCTGCCGGGAGACCGATGGCGTCATCATCCCATCCTTTTGCCCGCAGATCCCTCCATGCAGCGAGACCAGAACATCCTGGCTTGCTACACTAAGCCCAGGAACGCTAAAAACTCACAGAACTGTAACCGATATCCATTACTGTGAGTATCACTAGAATAGAGGTCAAGGTAGCATCATATGTCTTAAGTCTACATACAAAGAAACAGAAAAAAATCTTAGGGCTGTAACACAAGCAAGAGCAGAACTTGTTGTCTTAACCTTGGTAGCCGAGCTAGTGGTTTTTATGCTAATAGAAACACACCCACTATTACACACTATTTACACCCCCAACTCCAACTTGTGAGGCTACTCTGCTACCCACTGAGCACCATAACAAAGATAACAACAACAACTATAATAATTTTACATGCAGGCTGTACAATATGGTACCAATATATAAATTATTAATGTGATATCTAATAACTGATATGTTTAGCATTCAGCTCGGGATTAATACTATAATCTTTTTAAAAACCGACTAAGATGTGAGCTCCCGCATTAATGGACCTGATGTGGGAAATCTGCTGCATAATCCTACTATCTTCGGGGTAGCACTCTGCTTACTGAAATCTCAAAGCACTTAATTCCTAAAGTGCGTGTCAAATAGGCCGACACCCACTGAGAGAGGTGGGTGGGGCCACCTGGAGAAGACCCGCCCCCATACCGATGAGCCAATCACAGACTAGCCACCCAGGCTTCATTCGCTGTTTAATTTCCATTTTGTTATCTGCATAAACCTGCTGGGGTCGAAGAATGGTCGACAGTGCGATTTTTCTTCTCTTGTGGATGCCGCGTGGCGGCGGGCCCAATGCCGACCCAATCCGTCACGCATGGAGGTGGCACGCCAGTCTGGAAAACTCCATGGGATGCGGATTTCATTCAGTGCTCTCTGCTCCCCTGGAAAGGTGTGGGCGTCTCGGCTGATTAAATTTCACTGCAGTGCAGCACAGAAACACTTTGATACAAGCACAGGAGCAACCGGCGAGACCCACAGATGGTTTTACGTGCACGGACAACAGAGACGAGATGATTAAGCAGCAGCTGTGTAATTATTATGCACTGGAACTGTGTATGTGATGCAGGCGACATTCCGATACAGCACCGGAGATTAAGCGAAGCACGAATAGCCACAGGCAAGTTATCACCCACCTCCCGTTGCCACACGGGGTTGATGGTGTTGCAGGCCACGCCTGATCTCTTCTCCTGGCCGTGATGGGGCAGGGAGGGGAAGATGCTGTGCTTGCCCGGCTGCACGGAGATCTTCAGGTATGGGTCGGGGTTGAAGAACATGCCCTTCTTCAGCCCGACTGCCTGGAGATCTGGACGGGGGACAGAGAGCAGAAGGTCTCAGCATGACCTGATGGTGCATTAGGAGGCAGTGCAGGGCGGGGGAACGCAGACACTGAAAAGACGAGCCCTTACATCGTTCTCAAAACTGTTACACTCCACAAATACGAGAGCCATTCCCCCAGCTGAGTACGTTGTCGCCCTCCCCAGAAGGAAAAACCAGAAACTGCGCTGACAGGGATGTTTTTTACCAAAACAGTGATGCTGATACTCAACCATAAATACACAAAAATTGTAAGTAAAAAACATAAACCTGGAAGTAGTAAGTTAACCAAAGACACATCCATTATAGTATATCATAATGCAAGTAATATATATGAACAAGGCATGGGTGGTATAAAATTTTTCATTCCATCAAGCCATCCAAAAATAACACCCCGGAAAATGAAACCCAATGCTATCGTGATATTTAGAAATCTTGCCGATAACAATTTCTGAAAAAAAAATACCACGATATACTGTATTACTGTGATACCTCACAAGCCTTACCCTAACATCTGGAGATGATCTGTAAAAAGGAAATAAAAAATGGGGCTTACATCAAGACCTGAGAAACACTGCTAAGCAGTAGGAAAGAAGGGAAAGACAAGTAAGGGTAACTAAGCCATCCCAGGACAGGATAAAAAGCAGTCAGATGTCACACTGCAGTGCAGTGGTACAGTGCAGGCTTCCTGCACCAATGGACATAACATGTAGCATGAACAGAGAGCTCCGCCACATGTGGCGTTTTGACATGTACTACGACCTCTCTGATTAAACACTGCCCCCCCACCCCCCCAGGCATGTAAGAGGCTCATGCTCCTCTGCTCTCGTGCCACATGGGCTGAGGGGAGGGTGGACGCTAGAATCGGGGGAAGCAGATCCAATTTCCATGATTATTTACAAAGTATAGGGTCACATTGGGCCTGAAGCCTATTTCAGGAAGCAAAGGACAGACAATTCCTGGAGTACTCTGGGGTTAGGGTCTTACTCAGGGTCAATGGTGACATCACTCTGGGATTTGAACTAGTAACCCCCCCCCCCCCATAACCATACGGGGCAATTCAGAGACCAGTCCATATAACTTTCACAGTTTTTAATCTGGGGGAAAGTGAACTAGCCAATGACTTGGAACATGAAAGCCCTACACACATAGTGAAGGGTGAGAAACACACTGGCGAGCCCACAGCAGTGAGAGTGCTACAGAGTGAGCCAGCAAGGAGGTACAGAGTGAGCCAGCAAGGAGCTACAGAGTGAGCCAGCAAGGAGCTACAGAGTGAGCCAGCAAGGAGGTACAGAGTGAGCCGGCAAGGAGCTACAGAGTGAGCCGGCAAGGTGCAAGGAGGTACAGAGTGAGCCAGCAAGGAGCTACAGAGTGAGCCGGCAAGGAGCTACAGAGTGAGCCGGCAAGGAGCTACAGAGTGAGCCGGCAAGGAGGTACAGAGTGAGCCGGCAAGGAGCTACAGAGTGAGCCGGCAAGGAGCTACAGAGTGAGCCGGCAAGGAGCTACAGAGTGAGCCGGCAAGGAGGTACAGAGTGAGCCGGCAAGGAGGTACAGAGTGAGCCAACAAGGAGGTACAGAGTGAGCCAGCAAGGAGCCTTTCCCAAATAAGCCGCGGAGAAAGGAGCCCAGCATCTCAGGCACCTCTACCGAAGCTCAGAAGTCTAGCAGCTACGGGCCTTGGCCTCCGTCCGATCGCACCGCAGGCCGCTCAGAACCGCCCAGGCATGCAGGATCCCGAGCATGCCGAATTCTGAGCACGCCGGGCGGTTCATCAAACGGCCCAGCAGAGACAGAGTCACTTTCAGCACCGTTTAAAGATTCATGTGAAGGAATACCTTACACCACATTTTGTTTGCAGATAAATGCAAAATTCAGAGAGGCTGCCTTTCATCATAATTCATAATAAGATGTTTTTTCTTGTGTTTGAATTATAAATGAACTGGGAGAGTATTTAACATTAATCACCTGCAGATAAACTTCAGTCTAGATAACATTGGGTTTTTCATCTACTTCCAGGCCTAAGCGCTGTAATTAAACTTGTTTTTTTGGCAAATGCTGCACTTCAAAGCACGAAAATCGTGTCCTGGGTTATGATTCCTTCTGTGATATGACACCTTCACATCGTCCCGACTGTGAAACTGATGGTGGGACAGGGAACAGATCAAAAGTTTTCAGGAGGACATATAGATCACTAAACTGACCCCAATTATTTTTTTATGAAGATAAAGTTGTGATTAGATTGGGAGAATGGCGCATCATGGACTTGATTGGTTGATGGTGGTGGTCATGGAGATGATTGGTTGGGGGTAGTTGGTCATGGAGCTGATTGGTGAAGAGGAACCAAAGAAGCTGACTGGTAAATTGTTGCTTACGGGCTAGCATAACAATTGATGATAGAAAAGATGCATCCTCTTAGATTCCCAGGAACTCATCAACTAAAAGAGATGGCAAAGGATGGGTAGGTGAACGCTAGAGGGTGAAATCAGGAAAGAAAACACAGGAGTGCTTGTTAGAGCACCTTTGTATGCAGGCTAGGAAGGCCAGACACCCCAAGGCTTGTAAATTCAGCACACTGAGACAAGCAACCTTGACTAATCACGAGAAATGGCAGACACATTGCCTGCGGTACAGCCACTCTCCCCTTGTCACCTTTCCACAGTTTCACTCGTTAAATTGCAAACAGAGGTAGCTGAGAGGAACAAATGATTCAGTTACACTGCATTTTCAAGGTGGCAACACCATATAGGAACGAGTGTCCCTTCTTTCTGTAAACGCTGGTCGGTCGGTCATAAGTGACTATAAACAGGGGTGAACATGTTTTATGGTGTGGGGCATAAGAGGGGCCAGAATTCATATTGAGGAGCCAACATTATCAATAGCCAATGATATGTTTTGAATCACTGGCTGACAGGGGAGGCAGCCAATCAGGTTCCAGCTGAGATCAACGCCCTTGTGGCCACACCACTGTTTATTCCCCTGATTATGAATTTGAGAGGCTTTTCCCTTTATCATAATGATGGTCAAGTGAGAAATGCACAGTATGGGGTTTTAGTAAATGTTTATAACTGAGAAGAGCATCAGAGTGTCCGTCAATCCTGTGACCGTGCAACGAAAATAAGTTGCTCTTTTGACGCAGTATGTGGAAACACCAAGCTTCCATCTGTGGCTGGGGGCGTGAAGTTTGACAGAGTGCCCCCCCTGGGAGGATACCATGGTAACGGTACGACACTGCCTTAGGAACAGAGCACAACAAAAAGCACAACTTAAACCCGAGAAGCAGAGAAAAACCTGCAATCAACATTCAATGTTGATGCGACACCGATTAAATCTCCACATCACCTATTGCCATCCTAATGCTTTTCAGAAGCCATTAGCGTCCATTTCTTACGCCTCCAACAACAGATACTGCCGCATGGGTTTAACCATTCCCATAAATTAATAGCTGGAAACTTAGTAGGAAACATTTTCATGGCATAATCTTAATGCCAAAAATTATTTTCATATAGGTCTCTCATCACTGATTCACTGGGAGCTACGAAAAAACAAAACAGATAGTTCCAGAAAGATGGATGATGAAATAAACTGCATAACAAATGGGCAGATCTAGCTTTTTTTTGCTTTTACCAAAGTAAATCATCACTGCTCCTTCCTTCCTGTCTTCTTGGCCAATGCCATCTCAGAAACGTAGCATAGGCACAGAAACTATACACACAGCAGTAAGCACAGGGCAACCATGCGGCAACCATGAGCAGCTTGTAAGGCAACGGCCTCCAATTATGAGCCTAGGGCTTGGTTTGGTCCGGCCCACGACCTGTTCTGTAAAACTGACAATCAATTAGTGGAAACATCATTCCACTTTTTTATACCAATTTGCAATTTGCAAATATGATGAGACCCCCAGGTGACTAATTGTACAATCCCCCAGGGCTGGACTGGCCATCTGGCATGACCAATTTCCTGGTGGTCAAAATTTTGCCCCCCCCCCCCACCCCCCTATCAGTTGGCGAAATCTATCGCTCAGCAAAAGTAATCATGCAAGAACCCTAACTGCTTAGCCAGATTTACCATGGGGCTGCAGAGGACCCCAAAGTCCAAATTTTAATCCCAGTTCAGCCCCGGCCCCCCCCCCCCCCCCTTTCCCGCTGGTTGGTATGTTTTACCGACAACAACATTGCCCCCCTGGTTTCAGTGGCTAGAGAATCCCCTAGCGTAAGAGTGGGCAATTTATTGGGATCTCCTTTAACTCAGCTGTTCAAACCCAGGTGTGAGGGCTCTTCAGCCAATCAGTCCTCCAATGAGGGAGTTACAGAAAAAACCTGAATAAGACTGCCCACCCCTGCCCTAGGGCTTGCCCCCCCCCGCCCAGTTACATAAGTTACACACCTCTGAGGAATAGCCTTGTGCCAGCACAACCTGGGACCTCACAGAGGCCCCCGACGGAGACCCCGACAGAAGTGTGAAGAATCTGGCGGGATGGGTGCTCACCTGACAGGGAGAAGCTGATGAGCCTGCGGCTGCCGCGGTTGGACGGGACGTCCCCACTGGTGACGGGCTTCAGCACCTGCGTGGGCCGTAAAGGGCGTGATGAGGCAGGAGGGGAGAGAGAGACTAAAGGAGACACCGACGGACCAATCAGCCGCGTCCGCTCTGCTCCACCCCCCCACATCCTGTGACTGGCTACTTATGAAACCCATTATCTTCGGCAAATGCTGCTTCCTGGGGCCTTAGCTAATGGCCCATCCACGGGGCTCATTATCGACAGGTTGTCCAGGAATGGGCTAAGAGGACGAGGTCTTGCCAGAAGACAGATACCGTTTCTGATCCATGCTGAGCAGGCTGACCTGGAGGGCGTTCAGTTTGTACGCCACCCAGTTTTGTAGTGTGACCCCCCCACCCCCCCAAAGGAAGGGCAGCACAACTAAATTATGTTGCAGCTCCACCTTTGCCTTCTCTTCTGAATGATCAACACAGATATTCCTGCAGGGGATTCCGCATCCAAAAGGGAGTGGGTGACTGAGCCGGGTCTGGCCCAAGGCATAAGCGAACTATGAGGTTGCTAAGGCCCCAGCGGCCACTAGGGGGCACCCCATCTGGTCACCCTGACAGAATGGGAAGGAAGGTGACAAATGACAAGTAGGTTAATCAAATTTTGATCAGGGCCCCAAGAAGGGTAGGGTTGACCCTGGACAGAACACTCTCAATTCAGCGCTCTCACTGCACCCCTGTACCTTTAAGACCTGGTGGGTGGGCAAATTGAACTATCGCTGCTTTTAGATTCCTGCCGCTTCCTGATTAAATGCAGGGGCCAAAACACGGTGTAACCAAAGGACGCAGCACACGTGCATCACGTGCGTGATGTCCATACAAACCGCAGAGATAGAAATGCTTCTGTGATTTCCTTTGACAACATTAATTTATGCGTTTGATTAGAAAATAAATAAATAAATAATGATAGATACATTTTAAACTGCCGTGTGTTCAGGGAAGAGCTGTTATTTACCAGATAATAGCATGGTATTACATCAGCTAATTTTCACATAACTAGAAACCACTTCAAATTCCGCACGGATGGTCCACTCAGAACACAGGTTTCTTAACCCAGGGGGGACAAGCACACAGACAATGAAGCATTACGCTCCTTAAGGTGGTCCTTAAGGTGGTCCTTAAGGTGGCGCCTGGCATGATTTATCAAGGAGGATAACCTTTCAGTAACAGCTTGGCCCTCTTCAACAACGGCAGCATTTATGCAACATAGTGGCACAATTTTCTCCTTGCATAATCCAATTTACAGATGGACTCATTTACACATTGCTTTCCCATCTCTCCATTTAATTTACATTTTTACTCTGACGGATTACCGCTATTTAGGAAAAAAAAAAAAAAATTCCCGCAAAAATGCTTCAAATGCTTTCCCATACACAACACACTCCCTAAATAACGCAGAAGTTAAATCAAACAGGCATAATTAAGTGATCAGACTGATCTGCATAAGGTGTCGTGGCCCTAGTTCATTACTTATGATCCACTCAACAGAGGAGGAACCTATTGGATAAAGTGGAAAAACTGTAAGTGTA
>JAABNY020000032.1:12523222-12544629 GCA_015164015.2 Brevimyrus niger
CTTCCGGGATAGGCTCCGGACCCCCCGCGACCCAGTAGGATAAGCGGTTTGGAAAATGGATGGATGGATGGATAATATGTAACCGGACATCTAACACTGGGTAATGTACTGTACAAAATAACATAAAACAGTCACAGACAATAAGACAGGAAAGATACGATATGCTTAGCTGGGCATTGGTCACTCGGCGCCAGGGCAGATCTAGGAGTTGACATTTGGTTACATTCTAAGTGCTTCGAAAGGGTTACAAGCCATCCTAGCTGTCCATAATGTGGGTTCTTATTCGGCATAGCCTGAAAAAGACTAAGCCAGGCACCCAGCAGCTTGGAAGAGCGCCAGATTGCGGCAGATGCCGATGGGGTGGGGTGTGGGGGGGGGTGTTCCTGTACGGCACATGCTCTTATAAACTTGAGACAGCCATATAAATTCATGACACATGGTCGAGAGGGTGACGGGTTTCGCTACAAGGCCTCCAGCACTGGCGAGATCCACAAAATGAGAATGCAAATGAAGGGAGCGACGTGGCCACGACGTGGCACCAGCGAGAGACGGGGAAGATATTTCCTGATTTCTCGCTTTGTTTTCCTCTCATCCTGCACGCAGAGAGGCAGGAGAAAGTATCACATGATCCTCAGGACAAATTTAGTCTTCCCCCAGAAACTTTGATTAGCACAGTTTAATAAACCCAGATAAATGTCTGTCCCGCCTGTGTTGGGATTTGTTTACTGCCGCTTGTTAAGCTCTATGACCCCGACTGCGCCTATCCCACCTGCCTCCACTCAAGAAGGGCAACCAGCGGCCATAATTGAAACCGACAGGAACAACACATTAGAAAATAAATCAATATTCTTCTCTGTAATGGAAGATAGCATAATAATACAACGTCAAACATGGAGGCAAGAGAGGAAAGGTATGATATGCTTAGCTAAGCATGTGTCAGTAGATGCAGGGGCAGTTCTATGTGTGTGGAGGAATAAGAGAGACCATAATTCATAGAGAGGTGCCAACCTTGTCATAGCCAATGATATAGTTTGAATTGGTGAGTGACAGGGAGGGGGCACTCTGGGGACCAATTGGCTTTCTGCTGGGGGCTGAGCATTTGAGGCCCTGCCCCTGTAAAAATTAGTGCCATTTGTTTCATCTGAAGCACTTCCTAAGATCTGCATTTCAGTAAACTAAAAGTTTTTGTAAATGAAATGTGTGAAAATGCTACTTTTCAGGAAACATTAAATTTGCATAGAATCTGTCCTCAAACTACTTATTTGCGTCAGGGACATTGGAACCTATTTTGGGCAGCATAGGGCAGAAGGCTGGGGTACAAGCCAGTCCCTCACAAGTCTCACCCAGGCAAACACTATGGGGGATTCAGAGCCATGCTTTGGGAGACCTGCACGACATGGGGAGAACATGCAAATATCAGACATGTAGAGGGGCAAGGCAACAGTGCAACCCGTGTATTATAAGTCATCCAGATGAGTGATGAGTTGGCCCAAACCAAACTTCCGGAAAGGGTTTGTGAGGTTTAGTGCTCTCAGGTATCAGGGGCAGCAGACCCAGTTCCTGGATCTATAAGCATCTGCTTCAAGGTCATCGCAAAGAACATGGTGACTGGCTGAGCCTCTAGTTGCCAGAATTACACTATGAAAGGGGGGGGGCAACATTTTGGAGATTTAGTGCATTTAGTGCATCTTTCTTCTTGCAGCTGGGACCCATCTCCTTCTAAATGTGTCCGATTTAAGCCTGCAGGTCCCTCTACCCGTCTATCCTGGGCAGAATTCATCCAACTTCATTAAAAAATCCACCCAGAATCAGCGATCCACGTATGATGAGTGGGCAAGGTTCATGGATAAATAATAAAACATTGAAGAAGCATATTCTGCCAAAGAACACATGAATTGTTTGTCAAAGCAAATGGTTTCAGTGTTACTTGAAGGATTTTTGGGTTCCCAATAGACGGGAAAACACAATCTTCTCTCCTTTGTGGTCTGAGAACTCTTCCAGCAAGCAAATCACTGTATCTGATTTTGAGCTGTGCTTACATAGTCCTATATTGCTTATAATATTCACAGCATAAACATTTTGCCACTTTCTATGAGAGATGTTCCAGTAAGCAAGTCCCTTAGTGTTACTGTCTAAACCAGCAACCTGGCATACTGTCCTAATGTCAGCTAAATCAACTGGACAAAGGAACAACCGAGGGGACCCCATTACCTTTCTCTAGAAAGAGAAGCTCTTAATGAGAGTTACTTTCCATTACTTTCCATATTATGGTTATTTTCAGAAAGTAATCTGGGCATTGTGCCAATTTGTGGATGGAGGAGCATTCATATAAATGAAAGGAAAAAGCAGCACCTAAAAGGCTTTGAATGGCACCCCATCCAGGGTGCCCTATTCCGTTGTTCTCTGTGCTTCCTGGGATTGGCTGCAGGCAACTGCGACATGGCACTTATAGAAGATGGATGGATGGTTTCAAATGCGTCATAATTGACGTCGCCAAGCACCAACAGGGACCATATCTATATATAATATTATAGATATTATAGGTTTCAAGCCTGAGTGTTTGTGTAGTAACAGACCTACCTGGGCGAACCTGGAAAGCTCCTTTAAGTCCTGACAGCTTAATATCAGCCTCTCTAGAGATGTGCTATTTGTTTTATTAGTAGAAGAGCCTAGAAGAGCCTAGTTTAGTGAAGTGAATGACATCTTGTGATGTCATACTGTGTTGTTTCCATAAAGTCACTCAGAATAAACTTCTTCCTTTTCGATGCAAACAGTCAGGGAGGTGTCCTGTCAGCCTCTTATCATTTTTTTACTGCTGAAAAGCTTTGGCCATATTTATAAATATATTTGAAAAATTCATGAAGGACCAAAAAAGTAAAAAACATAAACCATCTGTCCATCCATCAATCCATCTCTCTTTCTTCAATGCGCTTTTTTCGTTGAATTTCACAGTAAATACAAACCATCCATCCATCTTCCACAACCACTTATCTGCTACAGTAGGGACACCCAACCCCCAGTCTACAGGCTAGTACCAGTCCACAGACCAGAATCAATTGGGGTAGAGTTACCTCCAGTCCTGTATATTATGGGATTGTGTGGTACTGAAAAATAAAATGCCCTGTCCCATGTTTCGTCACAAAAATAGGAGATCTTTCCCACATTTCCATGCATATTGCGTGCCCCCCTTGGCAAATTTTACCGGGACTAGTTTCACCCGCCCGTGAAATTTTTGTATGACATAAACTGCAGACATCAAAAGGTTGGGAATCCTTGCATCACACGACAACTGCCTTTATAAAAACTAGTATATTCTAATTTTATGAGCTACTATAAGCTGGATATTGGTTAATACTCCTTACATTAAGACTGAGCAGCACAACAATAAGCACTTATTAACAAATATACTGTAAGTGGTGCGGCACTGTCTGCGCCGTTTACTGTAACATCTCTTGCATTACTGAAAAACAATCGAATCAGCAGGCTTCTTTCTGATCTGAGACCGGGGGGGCGGTCTTCACCCCAGTGAATTATTTTTGCGAGACGGGAGTTTAAGAATCAGCAGACTAAGTGATTTCAATCTCCAAATCCAGTTTTACTCTGGGTTACTTTCACACTGCCTGGGGACTGAAGCTCAATCCCCCATAATACACTTTGATTCGCTTAACCAAGAAAGCCTCTGTTGTAGGTGAGAAAATGCAGTGGAGACACCAGTTCATCAGGCCATATGGTAACACTGCTGAAACATTCTTCAATAACCACTTTAAAATGTGAGGCACTGGTAGGAGGAATTTTACACTACACCTGTAAATATCTGCAGTGCTAAACACTCTACATGTATTAATGCAAAGCCAAGTCAAAACTGAAATTGACCCCCTCTCTCCAAGCAAATGATTAAGGACTGGTGACCCTACAATATGTCCTCTTTTTCCCAGACTTATCCTCATTTTTGTGACCTAAAAATGACTGAGATGTCCAGAATTTCACTGTGTTTCATGTTGCCAATGGCCCTCTGTGTGCATCTTTGTGTTGTTTTGTGACGCCTCTCTTTGCATCCTGCCCCCAGCATCATTTTTTTGGAAGGCAAAACATGGCCATCTTAAGGCTGAGCCACCTAGTCTAGGACCGCAGGCGGGCTTGTGATCCCGAACAGCACGGAAACACCTCCGGATGGGAGGTCAGCCCTGTGCAAGGGCAACACATCATGTGCAATTCAGAGACGGCTAACTGCACGTCTGTGAGCTTGGAGGGTGAATCCTACAGAACTTCCGTGCAAACTCCACACAGAAAGGATAAAAGCGGAATTGAAGCCCCCAACCCTGGAGGTGTGAGGTGACAGCGTGGCCACCTGAACACTACTGCACTCTATTAGAACATAACCGTGTACCTCCCACAATATCAGGCATCTGAAGGCTTCTCACTGCTCATGAAGTTCCGTGGTGATTTTCTCCTTCTAAGGTGTATACGCATACGTTACATACACCGATGAGCCAAAACACTAGGACCACTCCCAGGTAAAGCCGATAATGTTATCTATCTAGTAGGGTAGCAGTGTGTGTCAAAGTCTGGTATATATTAGATGGTAAACTAACATCAGGTACATTTAGTTGACATGCCGAATGCAGAAGAAATGGACAGGGGTAAATATCTGAGTGACTTTAATAGCGGCGAAATCATTACAGTCAGACGACTAGGTCCGAGCATTTCAGAAAGGTCTGTGGGGAGCTGACAGTGAGCCGTGCTTAGTACTTAGTGATCCGAGGAGGGAAAAACCATGAACTGCCGAAGCGAGAAGTGAATGATGGCTATCCTGAGTGATAAAAACCAACACAGAGGTGAATTACATACACTATATGAACAAAAGTATTGGGACATGCGCCCACTGCACCGACAGGAACTTTCATGACATCCAATTCTAAATCCATAGGCATCAGTACGGAGCTGGTCCCCCCTTTGCAGCCGCTGGTCAACCATTAGTGAAGTGATTGTTAAGTTGGAACATCTATGAGGAAGTGTGGTTGCAAAACAATAGGCCGCATAAACTCAGAAAGAGACCTGATATCCCAACATCAATACCCAGTCTGAACGACAGCAAACCCCACCAGATTCAAAGGGGAAGCTTTTCCAAAAGAGCAGAGGCAATGATAGCTACAAGGAGCCGACCAACTTCATATTAATACCCTTGAATTCAATAAGACATGTTAGACAAGCTGGTGTCTATGTACTTTTAGCCATATATGGTATGAGTTCCATTGTCAACTGTCGGCCAACCATATAGTTTCCCTGGTTATGTACCTCGTGCAATGTTCTACTTGAAAAGTCTGGTCTGTCCATGGTGGGATCCTAATTTAGGTTTTGTGAAATATCCATGACTTTAAAATTTGTTTAAATGTTTTTAATGTAGCACCAATAAAAAAAGTGGAATTTTCAGTTCTGTACCAATGAATTATTAACTTTGATGTTGAATAACAACCCGGTGGATATAGAATGTCACACAAGCTTGGGAGTCAGGGACATCTTCATGGCTGGGCCTGCAGGGTTTTAAACAGCCCTCAGAGTACCAAGAGATGCAGCTATGTTAGGGCAATTAGGATGCTAAAGCACTGAAGCTCATAGGTAACTCTACTGGAACAGAGAGACGTAGCGAGAAGGAGGGGAATTATAAACAGGAAAAGCAATGGTTTTGGCTGAGATTGGGGCAAGATCATGGTGTAAACAGTCACAAACATTTATATGAATGGAATCTGATGATGAGGCAAGCAACTATTATTATACAGGAGAAGGACACTGACCTTAACACTACACAGGTGCAGTAGCATAATGACTCGTCAACTGAAAGCACTTCAATTCCTGAGGAAAAGCGAACAGCATTATTCCAATGTGGTTAAGACTGGGGTGACACTTTTCATTGAAACAATGCTCTTTCTGCAATTCATGGACTAATTGGAGTTTAAAGTTCAACAGGAGGTCAAGACAGTTCTGACACTAAAGCTCACATATAAGAGGAACTAACGTAACAATCATTTTTAACATACCAGAAATTTGTCATGCTTTACAGTTAAATGGGGGACAGATGTTACCACTCTGTCATTCCCGTTGAATACATTTAAGACGTCATGACTGTTTCTGATGTTTCGTATGGATGGCTAAACATTTTTTTTTTCTCATTGGTATCTTCATCATACACGGCAAAGCATGAAGATATCAAAAGAAGAGGGACATACATGGAGACAGGCTGGTGGCATGTGCATCGTCTGATGATCTCATGTTGGCCAAAGTAAAAATCCTGCAAAAGAAGTGAAGACAGCATAAAAAACACAGACATGCACGCACACACACACACACACACACATATATACACACAGACCAGGCAAAGCAGAGCATGGCAGACAGAAAACAGTTTCATAACATGCAGAATAAGCCTTACTGTGGCATGTAAAGCGATGCCCGGGTCAGTGTCACCTCGTACTGCAAAAAGCAGAAGAAACCCTGCTGGACTCTTTTAATTATTCTCTCGTTTGCCTGCATTTGCATGATTATTATGGTAGATCTCATTAACAAATTAAATTAACCTGACCTGCAGGATCTCTAGTTCGCTGATACTTTGCAAAGTACTTAAAGTCTAGACTGTCTGAAGCTGATATGTAAATAGATCATCCATCCATCCATCCATTTCCTAAGCAGTTATCTGATGCTGGTTAAGGTCCCACAGAGCCTAGAGCCTATCCCAAGCAGCACAGGATGGGCTACACTACACCCTGGATGGGCTGCCAGTTAATCACAGGGCACAAACACACAGATTTACACTACAAGCACTTTAGAAATACCAGTAGCCAATATGCATGTTTCAGGACTGTGGAAGAAAACCACAAGAAAAGGAGAACATGCAAACTCTACACACAGAGAAGGCAGGACTTATCCCCAAACATCACTAGGACATAGTGTTACCTCTACAAGAAAACACCAAATAATTGTAATTGGAATAACTGAGATACATATTAATTTACTTAGATGGCATTTATCTTGTGAATATGCTCGCTTATGGTAAGGTCTATGCAAGTCTGCATCATTTCGATCCCAATTGGTTCTTAGCCTGAACTCTACATGAGTTAATCAGTCATCACAGGAGGCCCACGGCTCATTGGGTTTTCAATGCAAAAACATGTTTTTTGGCCTCTTATGTAAACTGGGGGCCTGAGTCTTTGACAGCCACCCCCAAACAACTGGGCCTAATGGAGCCAAACAATGGAGAAGCCCTGCCTGTCCCCTCGCTCTCAGCCTTATTACAAAATATTAAGAACAACCATAATGAGGGCACCCCAAAGCAGCCTTAAGTATAGCCTGAAAAGAGCAGAACACTAAAGAACTTGACGGCAATTCGACATTCAAGCAGAAGTCAAGCAGACTGACTGATGACATAACTACTGTAGGATTAAAAGGTGCCACCCGGTGCAACGAATCACCGTATGTGCTGGCGAAGAGCTCCGTGTCACAGCAGGGTCTCTCCCGACCCGCTCGTACCCACATCAGATGGATCAGCTGCCATGCCAGTCATGCAGATTCAGATCACAGCCAGAGGAGGCAAGGCGACCCGACATGTCCAATAATCCTTACACTGCATGCCTGTCACTGTCGTTCACCTTGCATTTGCAGCAAAACCGTTCCCTTTCTGTCATTGCTACTGCAAGGCTGCACCGTCTGCATTTCTGTATCATCAACAGCTCGGGACCTTTCTGAGTAGCTAATTCGTAGCGCACTAGCTAAACAATACCTGGAGAACTAGACTGCAGGACCAAGCCAGCTGACACAACTTACTTCAGAATGGAATTAATGTGATGTTGAGCTTTATGCTGTAAAGGCCAGAGGCCAACATACTACCGTCTGGTAGACCTCAGCAGAGAGCATCACGATATTCTTTCCAGAAGGATCTCCATGTCAAATCTATAACCCTTGTCATCTGTGGTGCTTATATACGCCTCCCTGGCTAGATCTCCAGACTCTGCTTTATACGCAACTTTTTGTTTTCGTAAATACTAATTTGTGGCCTTCTCAGTTGACGCCACTGATACCTCATAACCGAAAGACTTTATTGCTAAATCCAGTAACAAGGTCTGATGAAGTCTGAATGAACAAACAAATGGCCCGATCAATAAGTTAATTGAAGACTTCCTAGGAATCGATTTAATGCCCTCATTAAATATCTAATCCCACCGTGGAGTGGAAACTTCCATACCTGGGGAATTCACAAGTATATATACATCCTGCTTTGTGTTAAGCATGACCTAATTCTTTAAGAATTGCATAAAAGAATGTGTGCATACAGACATAGTGTTCGTTTCTTAATACCGTTTTTGACGTGAAATATGGAGAAGTTATGAGATATGACAGGCAGAATCAGCCAAGGCCTTCTGAAGGTTTGAGGGACATCAGCAGAGGCTTCACAGGCTTCTGGGGGATCTCAGAGCAGCTCAAGTTACCGTTTTCCAGCTCTACTTCCCTGGATCAGGGCCTCCCGAAATATCCACTGGGTTCCAGAATCCAGTCTGAAGAACTTAGGTGAAAAGATTCCCCTTCTGAGAAGACCTGTAACACTTGAAATAGGTTCATTAATCACCCTTGTCTAAACCTTGCAATCTGTTGGATTTTTTTAAGGTAATTTCAGCAGCAAGCAGATGCCTTCTCTAGGCTATAAGATCTCCAGGTGATATTCGGGTGCATCTACCTCATGTGTTCGCTGACTCCTCGACACCTGACCCAACGCAGCTGCAGAATCTTTGAAGCTTTTGGGGTCTTGTTTACCCCCTATCCATCATATTCTTCTGCACAGACTCAGTGTTGTACAGTAGATATCGGCTGCACTGTAGTGCTGGCCTTTCAGTGGTGGTAGCACTATGTGAGAACTTCACCTTATGGCTTATCATATGAGGCCCACAACTCATTTGGTTTTCAATGCAAAAACATGTTTTTTGGCCTCATATCTAATCCTATACCCGTCTTAGGCCGAATCCTAAACTGCTACAAGTCTATAAGGTAATCATTACTATAAACTGTCTTATATAATATTTCAGGAGGATCAGTGTTATTCCGTAAAGTTCCATGAAGTTTCTTGTTGCTAGCCATCTTATTTACTGCTAAGAAAGAACCTTTTTAGATCCTATTTATGGATATTCATACAAACTCCTGATAACGTCAAAAGGACATATTATACAATATTTCACTCTGGGGAGGGTTATAATAATCTAGATTAACAGAAAATATCAGTAACATCAATCTGGTCAAGATGCCAATACTCTTAATCCCAGCAAGGGAGTGAGCCAGTACAAAGATTAATGATTCTTGTCAACACAGCCCTGGTCTCTCTCAGAACACAGACACCATGTCCAGATCCTGCAGACTGCCTACATTGCAATGCCGTCTCACCACCAGCAGCTGCAGACCGTGATTATCTTCTGGCCCGTCATGCTCACACAGAGCTGTCAGGGGAACATCTTACCAGGTTCATCAGAGATTTTTCCGTGATCTGCGTTATCAGGACGGCAGTCTGTCTGCTGTTAAAATCACAGGTCTGTCAATTTTGGCCCTGTCAATTTCAAAACCCCCAAACTTCCAAGTAAACTTTACATTAAACAACATTACAACAAAGTAATAATTCTATATAATTCCACATAAACTACTGACTCTTTCACTTTCACTGCCTATTTTAATATTGGCACCTATCATGCTTTAACAGGTGACTCATTTCCCCATGCGTAAAGTGATCTTAGGTCGGCATTCACAGTTTGACTTTTGAGATTCAGATCAAGTTCTAGGTAATTTTTTCGAACTGGTTAGTTTGACTTTTAGGAAATTCGACTTCTAATGAGTTCGGGAACTAAGGTACCACTCTACTTTTTTAGTCTTTTGCTTGAAAACATATGGAAAACAAAATGGAAGTGAGTCACATGGAGTAGACTGGATCACACAGTAATGGATAGCTTTGATTTCACTCAGATTTACAGGCACTGAATAATTAAGGCTGCATTAAGAACTTGTCAGACATTTCTGTTACAGTAAAGGGGAAAGGTACGCACTGAATAGGAAGAACAGAAGAGTAGCTAATTATATTGCATATATCAAGTTTTACACAGTAGCCAGTAAAATATCTTTAGAAGGTAACTGAATTGGCATCCCACCCTGGGTGTCCCCTGCCTAGCGCCCCCTGCTGCTCCAGCATTACTGTGACCCTGTACTGAACAAGCCATGGGAAGATGAATTGATGGATGGAATGGCATTTGTTGGAATATGTCTTGGCAAGTCTAAACATAGCAGGATGATTTGCATAAAATCTGTTTCAGACAGCAAAGCATTACTCATTTTAACATTGAAAACTAAATCATTAGGGGAATCTCACACTAGGACATGCATTTCCTTTCAGCATTTCCCCCAATTGCCTCTTTTATGGGTATAATCACATTACAAAGACATGTTCCCAAATGAATGTAATATAAAAAAGAAACAGTTTTCCTGTTTGAACTTAATCTGAATGCCCATACAACTACAGAAAATCCCTGTTATATTTCCCTCCTAGAAGCTATCTTGCAGGTGTTCAATGCAAGTTATTAGGTGATTGTCCTGCAGCAAAGGCTGCATCTGAACAACACTACATGGCAAAATATATGTATGTGTATGTACTACATATTTTATGCAGTGCTGAATATATTTCAACAATTCTCTATTATATTGTAAAATGAGTACTTAATTGTATAACGAGCACAGGAATGCATATTGTGCTTCCGTACAAAATGCCTAAAACTTATTTACAGTATCCACTGAAGCATGTGGTTAGAATTAGGCAGAATAAAAAAACTGAAAATGATTGAAAATAAAGACAAGCAATGGGGCATTCAAAAAGGATGACATACCATCGCAGAAACAGATTCCGCATGTGCTATCAAGACGGCGGCCATGTTTGGAGGGTGCAATTAAAGGGGCAGGATTCTAATTACGTTAGAGCTCGCACGAGCACGGCGGGAATCCAGGCTCCAAAGACTGTGACACGGAATTCACAAGTATACTGTATATCCCTCCCCCAACCCCCACCCTCCGGGCCAGCTCTACACGCTATCAGGCACCATGAACATGCATATATATGCACCAACTCAAAGGGATCTACCTACTACCACAGGGGAAAATGTCAGTCCCGCTGCAGTCAAATACTTCCAAACGTGCACACTGCAGGGGAAATAAAGCCTAAGCCAAATCCTAAAACTCCAACTTTTTTTGTAGAAAATCTGATTTAAATATAAGAAGATGTCTGTTAACACTGGTTAAAGCCACCAGAAGCTTGTTCTCCCGTTACACACCTCATTGGCATGACAGAAGCTCAGACAATGTCAGCCTGACGCCATGAATATTTCATTAATTCGCTCTGATTTGTTATTTTATATATCCTTACTTTATATCTTGCTTCAGAGGTGAATCGCCCACAAAGACTGGGCTCCTTTTATTGCACCAGCTAAGTATATATTTACCCAGAAGATCGCAGGAATTTGGCAGAAGATTCCAATTTAGGAAATGCTCAAACAGCCACTGTCAACAAACTGACTCCCTATCTTCTGGCCAGCACCTACACGTCCTCCTCACTTACTGAGGAATTAGTCGCAAAGAAACAAGACCTTCAATGAGGTAAGAAGACAGAGAGCTTCACATAAAGCTGGGAGGAGTTGTGTTTGCTCTGTCCCACCAGAGTAAACACAAAGTGAATTTAAAAAAAAAAAAAGTCACAAGAGAAAACAGACATCATTTAGCTGCTTGCCTCCAGTATTTTCAGTTTAATAAATCCTTTCTGTCTTTTATCACTGAAATGTTAAGACATTGCTTTATAAAAGATTGCTTACATTAAGACTACTTAAAAACAAGAGGTTATTAACATAAGTCCTAAAATATTTGAAAAAAAAGCCTGAAATCATCATCTTAGCTTTCTGATTAGGCAGGACCTGACTAACTTGTATATAGCTTAGGACAAAATGGTCTAGACTAAAAAATGAATGTAAATGTTTACAATCCATTTAAATAAAGAGAGAAAAATCGCACAGCTGATTCGTGGTGCCTGTATAAGTGTAAAAAACAGGAATGTGATTGGGCACGATATAGAATCCCTCTCTGCCATCAGCCAATAAATTGATGTATTTCTTATAAGGGCAGAAGAGAAGCATTCAGGCTGTGAACAGGAAGTCCCATAAAACACAGTAATGCAGCGGAACGTAATTTAAACTGCTGATTAGGTTTTAGTGGAGCCAAGGCCATCTGTAGACAACTGGATGCCTTTACATTTTAACCATGTCTGGACAGAGGAACTGCTTTTTAAAATGATGACACAGCCAAGAGGAGAAGGTCTTTTAGCAACCTAATGTTTCACAATGTTTCCATCCATTTCAGTCCCACTCTAACCCTCAGGGACACAGAGATGTTCCCCATCTGGCTACGCACTAATAATATATCATGTTGCATTCCATTAGGAAAGCCTCGCTGACTCATTTAACTGACGTTACGAGTCAAATTCAAGCATTATTCGAAGCCTGGAACAGGAAGAGTACGAGCCAGACCTGAAAACGTCCAGCTCGCTAAAAGCAGCCTTACTGGTATGGTCACAAATAACCCTGTATGAAGAAAATAACTGCATCTGTTAACACTTCAAACTAGCCTCAATAAGCAACTAACTATTCTTGTGCAACATCACCCCCAAAAATACATACACACCTATGAAAGATTCCTATGCAAAAACAGAATATATATATTTAAAAGTACACACACAGGTGTGTAATTATATCTTTGTAACTTGTATCTTGTTTGACTCTCCATTCAAAAAATCTAATCCCAACATGACGACCTTAACCCCTACCCGGCCCTAACCTTAACCATAAATATCCAAACAAAAAAGCGAGACTTCACAGATCATTCACAGATCTTTGTGGGGACCTACAAAATGTAATACATAATATTAACATAATCCACACACACACACACATACATACACACATATATATAGCCACCCATTTTCCAAGCCCCTTATCCTTCTGGGTTACAGGGGGTCCAGAGCCTATTCCAGAAGCTACAGTACAGGCACAAGATGTGGAACAACCCAGGACAGGGGGGCAGCCCATCACAGGGCACATTCACACACCATTCACTCACACACCATTCACTCACACACCATTCACCCACACACCATTCACCCACACACCCATGGGCAATTTAGCACCCAAAGGAAACCCCACAACAACATGGGGAGAACATGTAAACTCCACATATACGTAACCCAGGTGGAGACTCAAACCCAAGTCCCGGAGGTGGCAGGGCAACAGCGCCAATCACTGTACTGTACCACCATGCCGCCCTAAATTTACAAAGATTCATAGTAATAGGAAAATAGGAGTAGGAACAAGTTTCCTTCCTTTTCAGCATGTACGCCTTCTGGATATTTGGGGCAGCTGGTCCCACGTGGAGACCCCGGGTGGTCACCCTTTTGTTTTTGACTGATTGCATGATCTGGATGCCAGCGCATGCAGTCAAAAGTACACAGAGACATTAAGGCCGTGCTCCGCACCGCTGTAATCACCACGCCGCTCGGTGCTCCCCTCGCCATCACTGTATGCAACTCAAACAAAACACTGCAGAAACTGCTTCTGTTTATTGCTGTTGTATTTTCCTTTCAAGTGTTTGTTTCTTAATCGTCCAAAAATTGATATGACAGTCTTCTTGTATTTCACTGAAGGTATGAAACTCACTTACTATAATAACAAACACGCTGTCCTGCGATTCTGGCAATAAACAAAATGTGTTTTTCTTAAACTACCTGGAAACAAACTGGCTCAATTTCAAGAGAGGTGTGGGCAGAAGTATTATATATATATTCCATACTGTTGTACTCCACAAATCTACAAGCATCAAAAAAGTCTGCTATTGTTGGAAGATGCTCTCTTTTTCAGCAAGACACCCTTAGAGTGTCTATTTCTATATTCCTCCATGCTTCCTTATAAATAACCACAGATTATTACATCATTATTCATGTAGAAGTATTATGCATCCAATGTGCTCTCTGGAATTCAGCTTATACAATCACACGAGCAGACAAACTAACAACAAAAGAAACTAAACAAAACAATGAAAAGGTCTATTGACTCTTTTTAGGAACTTTTAGGTAAATAACACTGTCTCCAATTGCAAAACAGTTTTGATTAATCTACTGGAAAAAAATATGGTCTTCCATCCTAGATTTTCATGAACTACTCAGAACCAGAGAGAGGAACATAGCTGAGAAAGACACATGTTTTTACAAAAAGGGTCCCACAAAGAGAGAACCTCCCTCTCTCTTTCACCGCGTGACAAACCCACTTCGCCATGGGACATCTGCTCTGTTCTTTTTGACAGCCTTTGTTTGACTTTGTGACCTCTGACCTCTCTGCCATCCCATTGCTCAGTCCATCTGCCAGGATGATCTCTGAGCCGTAAAGCCGGACGCAGTAATGGTTCCGTTAGTCCATCCCGTCTATAATCCCACCAACGCTCATGCTCCTTCGTCTCATCCTCCATCCCCCCTATTTGCCAAAGCCTGTCATTGCTAACACCATTACTATCCACTGTTGACTAATTAGGCCACCCACTCATAACCAGGGCCATTGTTCTGCAAATCATGTGTACAGGGCCTATCCATCCAAAGCAAGCACTGTCACTGCCACGTAATACATATCAAAATATAGCAACAGCAACACACTTACTAGCTAAACTTATTGTACGCTACAAGTTTCCAAACTTTGTCTTATTCTATCTCTGTCACTGCAGTACATGAGAGGATGTTCTCCCTGTTAGCTCCCAAACGTTTTCTCTTCCCTGTGTGAAGAACTCAAGCCTTAAGCAATTTTCAGAAACATACAGAAACTTGGCTTTGATGTCAGTGAGGTTACGGGCTAAATGTTCAAACGAAAGCAAACAAACTAAAACCCAGTATAATGATGTAACAAGTGCTTCGTCTAAACAAATTACCTAAAGCAGAGCATCAAAAATAAGAAAATTACTTCCACAATCAATATAATTTGTCGGCCTATTCCTTATAGAGTTTATTTTAAACAGCATAAATAATTGGTTATTTTTAATTTATGCATTCAAGGTACTACAATTTCTAGTCTTTTTTTAAACCTAATTCTCTGAAAGCTGTATTATACAGATTTATATTCCAAATCCATAACTGTGCTGCTTAAACAAATTACTAACATCAAACATCAATTGTTAGTAAAGCTTAACATGGCCATAGTACTGTATTTTTATTTGTACATAGGGTATGTTATTACTACCTGTTAATTTGACCATTAAGGCCAGACTAATAGTCAGCATTCAAAGGCATGCAGAAACCTGAATGATCAGACTTTGCACTCTAATCATCCATTCATACCTGCTATATACGTGACAGATCACTCTCCTGTTATAGAACCCAGCTGTCCCTGACTCCCCCTCACAGGCTAAACCTGATTGTCGAGAGGCCCCCTGGCACCAAAGCAAAAAGTGACTTCCTGGGATTGTTCAAGCTGGTGGTTCAAGCAACCTGTCAGCTGGGTCCTACAGTCCAGGATCATAAGTGCCACCCCCACCCCCCCCCCCATACAATGTTAGTGTAACACCCTGGATGCTGAGGAATTTGCACATATCCCCTCTTCCTGCGCACCCCAAGTCAGAAGGCATTATCATTAAAATATTATGAAAGCGCAACAAGCATTTATTACTGACAATAAATATTTTGTGATGTTTTAATTTAAGTTCTGAATATTTGTCCAGCCTTATACGCAAACATTGAAGCATTCTGTACCGTAACGAGATACCCGATCACAGGTCGATAGGGATGGGTCTTTACTGAAATTTCTCCAAGTGCAAAGCGAGTATAGAATCTTACTTCGACTCATTCCGAAATCCTTGAAGATCTCAGGGAACAATTAAAATGTGTCTTGAAACTGGGTTTTCTGGAGTGTTGATGTGGGAAAAATGTCCACGTGTCACACCTGTGTGAGCCGCCTTCGGCACAGTCTGAGCATCAGACTCAGATGTATTATTAACAAAGCCCTATGAGTAATACACAGGTAACGTCTCAGAGCCCTGGACTACCACTGTATGAGAATTTCCATCCTCAAGGTCCCCGAGGCTAAATCCAGTGTATAGGGCACAACACGGACTGAAATCCCTGTACTAAATATGCATGACAATGTAGCCATTCAGGATAATCTCTGAAGTGTCATGGGCATGGCAGAGAAATATGACAGTGCAAACAGCTAATTACTCTGGGTCAGGTAATGATACACCTATTACAGAGGGAAAATTGCTTTCATTATAAATATCACCTAAGGTTAATAAGGCCAAACTGAATCAGACGCCATCCTAATTCAATTTTAGTTGACACCTGCATTAGTTACAGAGAATTCTCAATCTGCAATATTGTAAGAAAACAGCACGTTCGGCATTTTACACAGAGCTCGGGCAAGAACTGTGAAATATATTAAAGCCTAATGTACTTTCATTAGAAAGGGAAAACAAAAATCTAATTTTCTACAGCAAAATGCTGCTGGCCGATATTATCTTAACTATTTGACAGAGAAATATCTTCATGTTGCTGTGTATTAGGTGATCACAATGATAGCCCCAGACTGACTATCTGGAACTAATTGAATGATAATGCTGGCCTGTATATCTTCCTACCACTTATCCTGGTCAGGGTTTGGAGGGGGGGGGGGGGGCTACAGTATTTTTTGCAGCAAAAGACACTATGGGTACATCCTGAATGGAATGCCAGTCCATCATATACAAAAAAACGTATGCAAACTCAAAATCACGCAATAGCAGCAATGCTGAGACGCCATTTAGCCCGACTGCATGTGTATCAGGAGAGGACCATGCGAACTGCACACACGCAATCCACACAGGTAACAGTACTGGGTTTACTGCCGTTTGTACTTGTCGATGTCACCAGTCCTGCTCTTTCTTGCACTGTCCTGCAGCATTTCCACAGATTGTACAGTGTGCGCTTTACGTTGTTCGGTTGTGTGTTACTCTTGTGTTAATTTATGTAGCGGGTTGGTGAGAGAGAAACGCTATTTTGTTTTTAACTGTCTACTGTATTAACTGTGTCTGGTTACAAATGACATTAAAAACCTGCTTGACTTGTGCAACCACAGGAAAAGCAGTCAAAAATAAATGTTAACACCATGACACAGGAGTATTATGGGACAGAAATGAGTTTCAGGACAGACGAATACACTTCGTCAGGAAAATTCAGATGTTTTTTCTACACTATAAAATTTACAGAATTGACACTGTTCCGATTTACAATAAAAGTATTTGACTGGGGTAAACTGAAATAAATGACATTCAGCCTCATTTTGTAAGTCTAGCTTGAGGAGTGGTAAATAGGGCACATAATTACTCTGTGCTTTGAAAACTCATAATAATTAGCAGGACCTACTGAATAACAGGTCAGTAGAATGATACATCATAGATTATATAGAGTATACATTTAACTTTACCATTACTTCTGATTAACACATTACAAGTCTGGGTTACACTGTATACACTGCTTGCATAAAAGTAAGCCTTGCAGGATAATTACCATACCATGTCTTAACTGGAATAGCCTCTTTGACTAAACCATTATTATTGAGGTCACAGCATAAAATATAAGCTTTGAAAATTTGGGAACCACGTTTAACTTTATACAAAATGCAACTCTTAGAGTTCTCTTATTTCTTATCTCTGCCTATTTGCTCATTTTGTAAATTTTGTTCAAAATTGAACAAGGTATGTAGTCGGCGTTACTATATCGTCGGCACCCTGGCCTGTTCATCTTTACAACCAGAATTCACGTCTCTGCCTTCCACAGATCCCCATTACATATCGGAGTTCAATGTGCCTTTTTCAGTCATTTAAATCCAGTGTCACTTAAATTATGCATCGATGCAATTAAATGTTGCAATGACAGGCGGTGACAGAAGAGCCAATGGTCAATACCACCCCCTGCTTCTGAGTGTCCTGACTGTCCGCAATTCACAGACTGAGTAGTCTAATCTGATAATTTAGTGTACAGTTTAAGCCTCGCCTGACAAAATTTCCTCTGCGTCATACTACGACATGTTCAGCACAGTGACTCACTGTTTTTAAATCAACAACTGATGAGTTTATAAACCTAAAATAGGATATTACCTTAAGTAAATACTTTAGGAAATAAGCCAGTTAAATAAAACACTTTAAAAGACCATTTCCGGGATATTGATAGCATTATACTAACAGACGTACGATTCAAGCACTACACACAATATCTCAAAGTAGCATATATATCTATACCTATACATCAAAGTTTTTATATCGCCATGCATATAGTAAAGGATGTTTGTACCTCGCAAAATAACAACTACACAACTTATTTACAAAACACTAACGGTTAGTATGTTTCATGCTAGGAAACTTTGAGCGATCTATAGGTAAAGTTGTGGCTAGCCTACAGTATATAGTATCTGGGGAGTGCTGCAGATCAGAAAAAGTACAGATGTAACAGACATATACACACACGAAAACAAACGCACAGACACACACGCAAATATACACGCAAATACGGGCTGACTGATCACAACGGTTATGAGTGCATGCTGCTTTCTATTTTGAAAACAATGCACCATGTGAATTATTATTCTTACTATTCACTACCGATGCGACATGCAAGCATGATAACTCATCGGACGCATTCCTTCGTCATTTGCTCTCAAACTGGAATTCACCTCGGTTTCATAATAATCGCTACACTCAGCCCCTTTCGATCTGGATTTTTCGGCGTCGCCCGTTATAGGTCCTCTCGCTGAGACAGAAAGGGCCGATCGGGATTAGCTAGAGCCGAGGGAAGCCCCTGACACAAAGAACCTTCATCGGCAGCCTCCGTCGGCCGTGCGCGGTGCGGCGGCGCCACATGCATGCCTCAAACGCGGCCACGGACGCGTCGTTTTCCGCATCGCGGAGCGTTAAGCCATGCGCAGGACCCCATTGCGTCTGCCGCAACACGGCGTCGCCTTGCTCCGCTCCATCACCGAACGAAGAAGAGCCCCTCCGCCGCTCGGAAACACCTCCCACGTCCACCGTCCACAAAGAAACGCAACAACGCAACCTACCTGGGATAATATCGCTTGTCGGTGAATCATACTCCACTCTGCCAACTTTTTTTTTTTATGTCAAGCTGCTGGGGGTGGGGGGTTTACATAAAGCCCGTACTAATGAGATCACATCCTCACAGTGCCGTATCACGCCAGCCTAGGAGCTCCTCCACTCCTTGTTACATCCCCCTGGTCTCCGCTCCATCCATCCTCCTCTCTGGGTACCAGACAGCTGCAGCCAATAGACGGCTTTGTCTTTGCATATCTACCGCTCCAGTCCGGTCCACTGCCGCCCCCACCCCCGACCAAGCTTCCTCCACGATCAGGCCGGACAAATGCACGTTTGTTTCCAACAATGTTAGGCTACGCAGAAAGAAAGTGGCAACTTCATCGTGGTACCACTAATGAAACCCCCCCCCCCATTCTTCAGTACATGGTTTTTGTACCGATCCGTATGAATGAATAATTAAGAATGTTGTTTTTATTTAGAGCTCTTTATTAACACACTCTCTATTATTACACTCTCTATTATTACACTCTTTATTAATGGATTATACTATATTCAAATAAAAATAGGTAATATTCTTGTCAATTTTAGGTACGTTGTTTGACATTTTTTCATTTATTAATTTGTCACTTTTCGAATTATTTCTCATATCTGACTATGGCTCAGCTATGCATATTTTGACAACAGTAAAGTAAATAATTATCTCTCCAGACCACTTATCCAAGACAGGTCCACAGTGAGCTTGGAGCCTATCCCAGAGTTCACTGGGAGCATGCTGGATGAGATGCCAGTCCATTTAAATTAGAAGTACCTATTTGACCAACTGCACAGTTTTGAACTTGGGCAAAGAGAGAACATGGAAATCTCACATAGGGGCAGGAAGCAAATCTACAGCCCTGAAATTATGAAGATACTGTACAGTTCTGCCCATTGATCTTGTACGACACCTTGAAATAAGTATTCGGGTATGTTCAAATGATTGAGCAATGATTGATCAATACATACATCCACCTTTCTGTTGTTGCATTGAAGAAGTTAAGAGCTATGATTCCTGGATAATTCTGGTCCTGCTAGGGTCGCTTGTGACAAACAGATAACGCTTTACTTGAGGGGACAAGGATAATGTAGTTGTACAATATATCAATTAACCAGTGAAGAAGTGTTAGTTATATACTGATCCTGTGTTTGTCATTAATCAATCATGACAGTTCACGTATTTCATGCAGTGACTATATTAATTCATGATTTCTTGTTGAGTAATCACTGAGTAACTGAGTTATTTGTATTCCCTCAAGTAAAGCGTTACTAACAGGTCTTAGCAGAGGATCACAAATAAATCCTAGCACCTATATTGGTCTGTTGTGGTGTAGGACTGTGTTGGTAGTGGATGATCAAAGGAGTGATCCTGGCAATCACTGAATTCCAAACCATTTCTTTATCACACTATGAACACGTTATGGATAGTGTTGGAAGATGGACTCAGGTTGGAGATGACTCAGGCTGCTATTGAAGGTAAGCTAAGGATTCCTCTGAGTAAGGCTGACATTATGTGCTTGGATCAAAGCCTTTTGGATGTCCGAGTCTTGTTTGGATCGCTGAAGGCACAATGGGAAGGGAAGCGTGGGAGTCCAAGTATACGGGGTAAACTTGGGGTTTATTAGAGGGAGAACACAATTGGGGGCACAGAGAAATGTCAGCGACTACAAGACTTTAATGACAAGACTGGGGAAAGACTAACTCGGAAGCACTTAAATACACAGACTCGATTGGACAAGACTAGGAACAGCTTGTAATCAATTCCACACAAGGTTAACACAGGAGGAGCAACATGATTGGGACGTGACAAGTCTGTAATGTTGTCATTACAGAAAATAAAATCTGAAAAGAAAGGATGGTAAACCAAGGAAATTTGCAAAAAATGGAAATACATTATTTATATATAAATTGGCACGGCAGGTATTACCCACCCATTGATTTTCTGTAATATGTGACATTGCAGATCACAGGGGGTCTGGAGCCTATGGGCACAAGGCAGGGAACATTCCAGGATGGGGAACCAACCCCTTGCAGGGTACACTCACACATCTACAGCCTGTTTGATAACTCCAGTACACCTCACAATGTTTTTAGATTGTGGGGGGGGGGGGGGGGGGGCCGCCCGGGGAACCCGAAAAAACCACCATGAAGAACAAAAGAGAGGACGCCAACCCCCCCCCCAGCAAACCCTGCCGGACAGCCACACCCCA
>JAABNY020000032.1:12558537-12576236 GCA_015164015.2 Brevimyrus niger
TTGTGGGGTTTCTGCTGTTCATACGGTTTGTGGGGTTTCTGCTGTTCATATGGTTTGTGGGGTTTCTGCTGTTCATACAGTTTGTGGGGTTTTTAGCAGACGCCTGCAGGTTGGTGCATGTAGGCATATGTACCTTCTGGGAGGCTGTTTTTCTGTCGGTTTTTGCAGTTTGTACAGTTTCTAAAAATGGGCTCCCAAATGAGTCAGTTTGCTAATCAAATACTGGTAACTAGACTGAAGCCCAGAATGGCCGATCTCAGTCTCCACCCCCTGCCTCCCACGCATAACTCTGCCCACCCCTTCCCCTCTGCACTGAAGGGCCAATTGCCTCAAAACCATTTCTGATTGACATGGAAGAAGAAGTGGCTTTAATTCAAAAGAGATGAGTTATTTTCAATATTTTATCTTCACAGGACTTTGCATTACAGATGCCAGAAATTCAATGAATAGTCAATGGGTGTCTGAATTTTCTCCTGGATCAGCGCGGTAACGGGAACAGTGAGAAGCACGATTGTGTCCTTCAGATGCATTTTTTACAACTCAGGCCCCTCAGTTTGAAAATGATTGCGTGCTTATTTTTCCAGAGATTCAGAGATTCCCTTGGGTGAGAGGACGGATAGTCAGCGTAATGAAGCACATTTCCTATTGCCTCCTGATTTTGCCGGTGCTGCTGCATTAATTAACATTCTTCTATTAAATTTACCCCAGCCAACCAGGGCAGGACTGAGCTGTGACATCATTTGTTCTGGCCTTATGTGGCCTTAGTCGGTGCTGTGAGTTCCAGTTCCATACCAAAGCTACTGATCTGACAGAGAAGAGGCGGGGAACTTTTCAGCCTGGAATCCCTGCAACCATTGACAGGTCCAGCTCGACACCAAAGACTTGGGCAGGCGATTAAACCTTGGGATTAGGGACTACAGCAGAACCATTGATATTTATAGCAGCTGACTCTCTGCATCCTTTCTAAATGACCCTCTCTCCAAAAATGGCCTGCAGGCTCCATGGTAACCTGTTTGTCAAAGTGTCTGGAAGCAACTTAAGAGATCTTAATGCTCCTGCTGTCAGTGCCTGAGGGTATTAAGAGTGAGGTAACATATTTCTTTTTAAAATAAAGTATCAGCGTCTAACAAGTAGTGTTATGGAAATATTACAAATGATATATATTTTATATGGACTAAATTATTGGGACACACCTCTCCATTGAATTCCAGTGTTTCATTCAGACCCATTGCCACAGGTGTATTAAATCAAGCACCTAGCCAAGCTGTCAGGTTATAAACCTTTGTGAATGAATGGGTCATTCTGAAGAACTCAAATTGTGAATTTAATTGTGGTACTGACATAAGATGCCACCTTTGCAGTATGTTAGTTTGTGAAATGTCTTCCATGCTAGATATTTCATGGTCAAATGTAAATGTAAGTCTTACTGCAAAGTGGAAACATTTAGGGACAGCAGAAACTAAGCCACGAAGTAAACTGTGAGTGAGTGGGGACGCCGAGTGCTGAGGCACAGAGTGTGTGAAAGTCGCCGAAGCTCCTTCGACTCAGTGACTGCAGAGCTTCAAACCCCAGCAAAAAAATTGTGCACCAGTAGCTTCTTGGAATGGACTTCCATGGCCAAGTAGCTGCATGCAAGCCTCACATCACCAAGCGTCGGATGGAGGTGTAAAAGCACACACACACACACATATATATATATATATATATATATATATATATATACACATACATACATCCGACAGATATCAGATAAATAACAATAAGTCAAATTGACCGATTATAGCTGGGGGGGGGGGATTCTCGTCCTACCCCCATTTACTGCACATCACTTATTTCTTTGATTGTTGGATGTCCTGTTTGATAGAAGGAATGTGATGTGAAGAACAAAATGGTTTCCTAATGGGATTTGTCTTGTTATTGCCACAGTAATTAGCCAGTGCATTACTCTCTAGCTGCAGTTGGCTCCCTAATTCCACTGATAGTCTGGTCAGTTATTCTGCATTTTTGTGACTTGTTTTTAGCACCTGACTGAGCCAGACCAATCGCTGGAATAATTACTGGCTCCTTAGACAGGGTTGTGAACGAGATAGAAGGTACAGTGAGCCTGCTGATGTTTAATTCATGTCCCTCTGGTAGTATGCTGGGGATATTACAAGAAGGGAGTGTCTGCAGTTTGATTTACATGTTTAAAAATAGCACAATCCACAGAGGTAAGCAGTGTAACCTCAGTGTTTCCAGGCAAAACTTGATCATCAGCCCTTACATATGATTTTTAAGTTCAGTGCAGCCCAGAGGGCAAGGATAGGGGACACTCTGGATGGGGTGTCAGTCCAATGGCGGACACACACACACTCACAAACTATCAGCAATTTGGAGACATCGAGTCAGAATTGCAAGCCACTGCCTGGTGGCAGAGATCCTGAATTTAAAGACAACAGTGAACCTTGACACACTGCAAAAAAAGTTTATACTAGTATGATTTTCTTATATTTAAACAAATTTGATTTCATTAATAAACTAAGAACACATTATATGAATGATTAATCTGCTTGCATTTAGGCAAATTGTTTTATTATAGGAAATTTTACCAAGTACAATTTTTTTTTACTGCACTGGCAAATAATTCTGCTAGTTTTAGGCCATCTTGTCTCAAAACAGAACCAGTTTATCTTAAATTTGACAGGCCATTTTTTCACAGTGCAACATGTATTTGGATAACTGGTGGATAGTCACAGCCTGTGCTGGAGACCCACTGAGGCACAGAACAATCTCTTACGCATTTAGGACGCTGTGAAGCCGCAGAACGATCCCATTTACTGTACGCATTCATTTATAATAATAATGATAAGGATAATTTGATATCTAAACCATCGCCATGTTATCTATTTATAATTTATAGATCATTCTCAAGGATTCAACAGCAGGATTGTTTTCCAGATCTTTAACCTGGCACTTGTTGGACCCTGTAACTTTGTATGTTCTTGGTCTGCGCTCTATATTGTTTTGTTTGGTATTAATCCTTCTCTGTGTTACATACTGTTCCTCTTCTTTTCACTGCTAGTGAGTGCGATTCTTTGATGTGCCGTTAAATGATGTTTGCCCAAGGCATGCGAGTAAGCATCTCGTTATATAATGTACATATGACAGCAAACCTGGAAATATAATGCCCGTCTTTTAGCAAAGGTACATTATCTATATTGTCTCATACAACAAAGTTTTTTTTTTAACAGTAACAGTAACCTCCAGGGTTGGGCTTTCCTCCCACAGTTCAAAAACATGCCCAGAGCATCATATGAGTTTGGTTGTAAATGCATGCCCCGTACTGGTGTGGCATCCCTTAAGACCGCGTTTCCCAGTCTGGTGCTCAGGGACCTGCAGATAGTCCGCATTTTTGCTCCCTCCCACTTCCCTACTGACAGGAAGTTGGGAGGGAGCATAAAAGTGGATCGTCTGTGAGTCCCCAAGACCCGGGTTGGGAAACACTGCACTAAACATTTGAGGACCATAGATGTAAGGGATAAATGGAGAACAATGACAGCTCAGTACTGTTGAATAACTGAGAGGATCTCTTCTATCAAAGCTTTTGTCCCTTCAGCCAATGGTTAATGTTAAGGGCTCTGACTGCAGCCTCTGTGTTTTTAGGAAAATCTCCTTTGATGCAGTAGTACATGGTACAGTAGGGCAGTGTGATGATTATCTGTCTATATATCTGTCTGTCTATATTTCTGAGGATTTTGTGCCTTGAAAAGCCAATTCAGCTGCTTAAGCAAGATGGTCTAGGACTCTAGGTGAAGGTAAAAAGCATATGGCGTATCTTCCTTGTCCAATGGTGGCAGAGAACCAGCAACTTTTAGAAGAATACATTATCTGAGCACAGTGTAGTATTTTGCTGAACTCATTTCAGACACCATTTCTATATCTCAATGTCAAACTCATTTCAGTCAAATGGCCACATTGGGCCCAGTCCAATTTCATGGGTGGGGGGCACTCATTGAGTAGTAGGCTAATAACATTAACAAGACCTTTAGCATTTAGTAATGCCCCATGCTGGGTGGTGGTGGTGGTGGTTAATAGCCTCCTTCACAATCAATTACAAAAGATTCATAGTGCTAATAAAAACTATCACTGGTATAATGCATGATTAACCAAATCTGGTAACACACTGACACAATAAACCCGAACTTCAACTGTCTGCAATCTCAGTTACAGTACAGTACATCCGGAACTGCCATTCATTGTAGTTTATGCAGGTAATAACCATACATCTATTAACCATGAATAAAGACACTACATGGAAATAGGCAAGATCCAAAATCCTCAAGCTGTGTTTCTCGTCAGACTTATGTTGGCAAAAGCACACAATTTCTGCAGTAATATTATAGTACCTACCTGTCACAGCTATGTCACTGATCTCCCCACTAGGATTACAAATGTGCTGCTGTGTCTTAACGTCGTAACTCTTACCAATAGTTAATTTATTTAGCCTGTCCTCAGTTGTTTTCCTCAGCATGGCACTCATCCATGATTCGTATCACATGTCGGCTGACTACGAGTCTGAAACCTTCCCCCAGAGATAAAGGGGGTTATAAGCCTTGGGGGGAACGGCAGTCCATCACGCTGACCGATCCATATACTTTTAGAGTGTGGGAGGGAATGGATGCAAGCACAAACACAGACAGATCATTTCACATTTAAAGAGATGAGACGCAAACTGACAAGCTGATGATGATGATAACCAAGATGCTTAAATCTGATGATAATCGTGCTGATAATAGTGATTTAGCACCAGTATTTGTGCCAGATTATCTTCTAAAAAGTGTTTACTTTCTCATAATTTATTTCGAAAGAACAAGCCATTTAATTACAATTGCTGGGAGAAAGATTAAACGTAGTCTAATAATCTATTTTATTTACAAAGCTGAGTTATCTTGGCTTTAGAAATCCCTTAATGACATACTGACAGTTAACATCACCATGTGAAGAAAATTGGTGCAATCAAGCTAAACTTGAAATTTTAGAAGCATATTTTCAGAAATATAGTGCATTATTATATTATTCTGTGCCACAAATTTATTCAGTTGAAATACCCACAACCTGCAGCACCTCATATACATTTATGCTTGTATAATCATATACGCTTAGACGGTGGCTTCATCTATACCAACGTACAGTCTTTAGCCATCCTTTATGAATACAGTATATTCACAAAAGTAATTTGGGTTAAATACCTGCTCAAGGATACCATGGCGAGGCCCCTGCTCAGAGTCAGACTGAGATCCGCTGTCTTACCTGCATCCCTAAACATTCAGGACAGATGGTAAATAAATTATGTGCTGCAATTTAGCAATGAATTATTGAGGACAGCAAAAATTGAACATAATGCCTTTTATCTAACATAGTCCCTTTTTTTTGGCCTGTCCCTATCACCTTACAGCAAAGTTCCCTTCATATACTTTATGACCTGATACCAGAAAAGCTTCTGGGATTAACTTGTATAAAATGTGCGCTAAAACAGCATATCATACAACAAAGTTTTAAAAAGGGCTTTGCAGTACTTTACAGTATTATTCTTTCCACGAGCTATAAAGACAAAAAAATGCCAAACATTGGGGAACTTCTACAGAATAGTACCAATAGAATATATAACAGGACTATAAAACTGTATAAATAAAATGTGAATGCAACTGGTAACTATTTGCAAATTACTAGTGATGAGAGCTAGACAATGAGACAACAAAAAGCAGCTCTTAGGCTACATCTGCGTTATCTTGTGAAGAGGATTCCAATAAGTATGTAATTCTGCAGATTTATACAACAGCGCCATCATGTGTTGCTTGGATGTCCAACGTTGTATGCACTTTCTGGCTGAATTATTCACGGTCTATGTATCCTATAGACAAGCAACTTCTAGAACCTTCAGAAAGCTTTAATTGCAAGGAAGGGCGCTACAGGAATATTTAGCCAACAGTTTCCCACTGTAAAATTGAGAGGCGGATCAATTTAGCCTTTTGAGTTCTTTTGCACATTCTGGAGCTGTGGTCACTAGTAATGGATACACAATAAATTCTCAAAAGTATATTTGGGCCAAAAAAACTGAGCAACTAGGAGACTCAGGCTTTGCTGAAAATGGACGTTGTGGCTTGATGACAACCTTGAGTACATAGCAATAGTTAAAATCAACAATGCTTGACTGGAAAATGATGGTCCAGCTGACCATTTGTGGTACTGTAAAAGAAATGATTTCACAGATGAAAATGTACACACACAAACACACAAGGGGAATCCCTGGGCTAGATGGATCGAACCTAAATGGCTGAAGTTACAGTATTTATATGAACGATCTGCTCCAGTACCTAGTCATTTTGGGTTCACACACAGATTAAATTGAATTCAATTATATCAGTTATTATACATAGTTCCTAAACAATACTTCTTTGACATCATGCTAATAGATTTTAAAATACTATATTCACAAAATCCAGCTGGCTATGTGTGGGTTATGATTGGATATAGTACAGATTACTATCGAGCAGGCTAAGGATTTATCCAAGTTGTTAGCTTTCGAAGCATTTTTCTCTTTGGGACAGTCAAAAATGAATTATATGTGCTGGGAGCTTTTTAGAGCTAATCTTTGTTCAAACAAAGCCACTTGCTACAAAAGAGCAACTTATTGATATACTATGTAACTATACTATATGCTAGATGTTTATATAGAGTACTAGGAGGTAGAGACGTAGCCAGATTAAACCCAATGATTTTACTGGGATGGCAAAGGGGTAAATTTTGCCAACCATTAACGGAGCCTATGCATGTATCCATGGATCTATGTTCCTTGACTGGCTCTCCAGTGAAGGGTAGTGCCTAGTCTGAAGGCCATTCCAAGCAGCACAGAGCACAAAGCAGGGGACACCCTGGACAAGGCACTAGTCCATCACGGGACTCACAACAGGACACTATGGACAATGTAACAACACATACTGTAAGAGAACAAACTCCACATAGACACACAACAATCAAACAATATGGCCATCACAAAGACACAAATTATTTGGACTGGAACTTAATTGGAACATGGAAGCTGCATGAAAACTCCATACAAACAGGGCATACTGAATGTACAAGGGCATAACTTTGGGTTCAACATTAGGGGGGTGGAAGTCTCCACCCATTTAAGGGGGTCCAGGGGGTGTACTGGCTGGTTTTGATTATTGGGGGTTGGGATTGCACAGTGTTATCCACTAACCACCCAGTTTTGTAGATATTGCACAAACTATGGTGAAATTAATAAAACATGGATTACAACTGTTTTTCATATGTACATTATAAAACACCACAAAGGTATTTGCTCGCTCTACCTTCACATTTGTTGCTCCTCTATCTGATTTAGGGTGACAATATTTGGCACCAAAAAAACCCCATTTACCACTATTTTATTTATCTCCCAGCTGAATGACTAATCAAAGTAATAATTAAGACATTCAGGGACTCACAGAGGTGACAGAAAGATGATGAAAATTATAATGAATAGGCCTACATTTACAAAGGCTAGTTCCATGGAACCTGTACGTCACATCTCTATTGTGATTAATGCCCTTTGGTTACCTCCTTCTTTTCCCCTTAATCCCACAAAGAGGCTTCCAGCGCCAACTGCTCTCTAAAACCTCCCCTGAGTAGTTACAGAAAGTGCTCACTAGGGGGCAGTGTAAGAATTATTTATACTGCATGGTCGTTGTCATAAACCTTTGCTCTGCTTTTTCTAATTATAGAACAAAAGTGAACAAAGTGCAATGATAAAATACGTTTCCCCTTTTTCGTCTTAGTCTATTGTTGCTGTACAGTACTGTTGTGATGCATTTATTATTGTTTATTTGGCAGATAAAACCTCTTTCTGAGACACACTAAATTTAGTAAAGAAGCAAATGCAGATTGAATACTTTTCAAGCACCTGAGCCGGAAAGATTGAACTGCAGATTAACAGCCGGTATTGAGCACCGATTTCTATACACCTCCCAAGCGAAACACGCAGTGTTGTTTTTGCCTTTGCGGGATGATTCTTTTAGCTGCTCCCATGTGACTATCTTGAATTTCACAACTCAATCCCGTTTATTTCCACCTCCGTAGAGACATGTTATTCCACAAACTAGACAGTTACATTTTAATTACCGCTCAAGTCCTCTGGAGACGGAAGTTATTTATTTATATTGGAGCTCGCGATTTAATTACGAAAAAATGTCAAGTGCTTCTTTTTTTTCATCAGATATTGTGAGTGAGCCAGGTTTTGGGATAATACGCGTAATAAGGTTGAGATAATTAGCGCAAAGAAAACATAACTGACGACCAGTGATGCACTGTACAAGGAAACCGTGATCTCTATTGCATGAGGCTTGATCATCAGCAGACCTGTCATGCTTGTGTAAATGAATATCACCATCAAAGTATAGAAGCAATGTTTACAAATCAAGACGTCTTTATAATACACTGTCTCTTCAAACACATTTTTTCTTCCGCTTGTTCTTCAAAAGTAGGTCTTGGGGGATGGTCTTTGGATACCGTAGCTTTTTATATTCATGGTAACACTTTACTCGACGGCCGGGGCACAAATACTTAGTAGTAACTCAGTTACTACTGAAGTGCAAATCATGAACAAATATAGCACTTAATTGAGATGTTACATGCGTACTGATTCATAAACATGAGATTTCACTTGCATTATTCATTGCTTGTTCCTTCAGTAGTTCAGATAAATTTACAGAATTATCGCATATGCAACTAATTATCAGAATTAGTTACATATGGGATAGATGTGTCACGATTCAGTAATGTTGAGCGAACAGGAGATCAGTATTCTATGTAACTAAGACTTAGTTTCTGGTTAATACATAATTAATGGCATAATATTACATTAATTGTGCCCCCTCAGGTAAAGTGTTACCTATTTCATTTATAACTCAAACAACTCATTTATTAACAATAAGTCGACTGTCCCATGTCACCCGATACACACTCACAATCAAACAGCAAGGGCAATTTAGAGATGTCACTTCACCTAACCACATGTGTTTGAACTTTTAGGAGAAGGTAGAATACCCAGAGGAAATCCATGCAAACACAGGGAGAGCATGTAAACTGAAACCCACAAACTTACAAGTATAAGGTGGTGTCAGTCACAAATCACTGTTAAAGGGTGCTACAGGGGCGGGGCCATTGGCCGCTGAAGAGGGGCCTAGACCACAGGCTCCACAAGCTTCATCAGTGCCGACTTTCGGGACCCTTCACACAAACACAAACTCCACAGGCCAGAGGTCATCTCTGGCCCGGAGTGAGCAGTGTATTAAAAACAAACATGGCCACCAGGAGGAATTGCTTCACTGTCCTTCACAGATCTCATTTGCACGGTGTCAGAGTCACCCTGCTGTCATGCGGACATGTGCGATTGTCCGAAAGCTTGACGAGAGAGCAGACGCCGTGCACCAGGAGGCCATCTGCTGAGGTCTTCAAACCCATCCATCCATCCACCCATCCATCCATCCATCCATCCATCCATCCATCCATCCATCCATCCATCCATCCATCCATCATCTTATTAATTAAATGATGCTTTTATGCCATTTGCAGAAGTAGAGGAAGATTGCAATTTCCTGTCTTTCTCTCCTTTGAGAAATACACACACACATATATATAGGTGTGAGCAAACCTTGGGGTCCGGGAACAGGATCAGGTCATTGATCTAGGGCTCCTCGAGCATTTCCGTGGGTTAAGGGTCTTGCTCGAGTGCAGGAAGGAGATGGGACTATTCTGCTGAGGGATTCAAACCGGCAAACTTTGGCTCACAGACACAAAGCCCTAACCCACTGATCCAAACATCGCCCTCCAGTGGATCATGGGGATCCAGTACACACTGGGGATGTGCTGGAAGGTATACCAGTGCTGCAAATCCAGCCCCGGGAATTTGAAACCAGAAGAGTCTCTTGTCTTGACTCTCTGTCTTTCAATGATGTACAAGGTTATATGTACAATCCAAGATTATCTTGAGTATTGTGGGAGATTTTTACAAATATCTAACTATAAGCAAAAAATATTTGTACATGATAAATATCATCTTCTACAGTAACAAGCCCCATAGTTTTTTTGTGGGTTCAGTCAAACATACCCTTTAATGCTGTTTGCCTCCGTGAATGTCAATATTTCGTCGAGCAGCTGTGCGATTTCTCGTCCGCGTACTCCATCGTAGGTGGCAGCTGTATAAATAATCCACATTGGCTTTGTCTGCACTGCTCTGTTGTTTGCGTGAGGGCCGTTCAGAGAAGCCATCTTACATCCCCGTTCCCAGTCATACAGTCCTGCACAGAAGCCCTCAGCCACTGACGACACACTAGCTGGAATTTTAAACACAGCCCAAAGAATCATCCATTGGGAGATTACTGGATCTAGAATGTTAGTCATTATGATAGTGAACAGGATCTCGCTTATTGCTGTATTTACCAGGCATATGTGATAAAATGAATAATAATGTAAAAAAGTATTTTTGAAGCAGCTGGGGGACAGCTTTAACATTTTTTAATTCAATTTAGCAGTCAGGCTAACTGGCATCTCTGGATGCCTGCTTGTATATGTGCCATGCAATGGACTGGCTCCCTCTGCAGGGTGTACCCCAACATTACGCCCTGCGCTGCTTGGAATGACGCTGCGCTGCAGGTGACGCCTATTTTGAACAGCCGATAGTGAGTGTCAGGTGTCTCGGTGGATAGCGCTACAGCTTTATGCTTGCTGTCCTGCGAGAGGTGTGTGTGTGGAGTCTGTACGTCCTCCTGGCGTTTGCACCAGTTTTGTCCCGCAGTTCAAGATGCAGGGAATCGCCGTGGCTAAATTGCCTGTAGCATCACTGTGTGTGTGTTCGACAATGGACTGACATCTCGTCCGAGGTACCCCAGCTTGTGCCCTAGACTTACTGGGACAGACTGAAGGCACCAACCTGAGCCCCAGAAATGGATAAACAGTTGGAAGATGGATGGGTTGAATGAAAATAGCTGCTTTTTCTACCTGCAATCTAGCTGACCCTGTCAAAAAACTCTCTAATAACCAGAAGTGGATAGTTCAGTTCCAGAAAGTAAAAATTCAGACCAAGATTTTGTTTCAATGAACCAGTTGAGTAAAAAATAAATAAATAATAACAACAACAACAATAAGAACAACAACAATAATAATAATAATAATAATAATTATTATTATTATTATACATTTTATAGGAGCCTTTCGGGGCACTCAAGGACACCATACAACATTCAGCAGTAATCACATAACACACAGTAAAAACAGATAAAATCCAGTTAATAATTATAGATAATGCGACACATAATAACCATTTTGTTGTTATTAGTTGAGATGGACGGTTGAGATCCAGAAAGTAGAAATCTAGACCAATAACTTGTTTCAACCAACCAGTTGAGTATGATGAGTCACAGTCACAGAGTATTATGTATACTTAGTAACTCAAACCTATAAAACACCCAGCTGAAAAGAGTTGGCCTGTAACTAGAGTTGACAGAAGAGCATGTGGACTAGCATTAATCTAAATGGAGCCTATTATCTTTTTTATACGCGATATCAAGAGCACTCAAAAAGAAAAATAATCATTCATAGATAAAAATATCTAAAATCACAGCTCCACGCACTTAGCTGTCAGCTCCAGATGATTATAGGAGGTGATAGAAAGACTTCCCAGCAATAAAGGGAGCAGATGTTTGGATTCCTGTATTGTGAATTCTGTATTTTTCAGGCAGGTTTTAATTCCTCTGGCTACCGTTTCCAGCTTTCCATCATTACCCCTGGCACAACAGCAATCTGAATATTAAATGCCCAGCCTGTTATTAGAAAAAAATAAACAAAAAAACAATGCTCGGTGAAAACAGATATTTTGCACAAACATCAGCAGGTCAACCTGAAAGGTCAGTTCAATATTCACAATCCAATCTCAGAGAGCATGATTGCTCCAACCAGGCAGTCTATTGATACAGTATCTCTCCTTCTCTCTTTGAGAAACGATGGCTCTTTCCCCAAAGCAGCAGTCCATCCTCTTTGAGAAGGTCTCTGTCCGATTGTCTCGGCTGGGATTTGCCTGACCCTGGGCCCCGGAGTGGGGACAAAACTTATTTTTTGAACAAAATCTTTACAACACACCTTTATCTGTATCTGAAAAGCTCAGCTCTTTAGTCACCAAGCCATCTGCTGCTCCCTGCAGTTCTTTCAGGTAAAAACACAACATCAAGTTTGAGATACTATGAAAATGACTTGTTATATGTTGGCTCATCACAAGAAATGTTGACTCACAAAAGCAGAATAAGGAGAGACCTGTGATTAAAATTCTTGACTTCCTAAATTCCTTCATAATAATTAACCCTAAAGGACCAAAGATAAACAATTCCTTGCTATTTGCTCTTTTATGACACAAATAGCCAGATACGCAATAGCATTATTCACGTAATTTCCTATACAAGAGTGTATTGATTGATCAGTGTTTTCCTGCAGCAAAAAGGCACGGGGATTGCATACTTAACACATTTAGGGTCTCACAAATTTATATAAGAAATTTTAGGCCATGCTTTTCCACAGGGGTTGCTGATGTTCACTGATTGAGATGTAGAAGCAAGAAAGCATGAACAAAGTCCAGCAGAAAAGTTATCTCAATCTCTATTTGGGATTCATTAAGGCTGCAGCTTAATGCCGAAGTGTCTTTGCTCAATGTAAATACTGTTAAATCACATTTATACCAAAATCAAGTACACCAACCGCCATCCCTTCCAGTCGATAACTGCTTATCCAGGATGAGGCTATGATGGGCTTGGAACTTATCCCAGGAATCAGCAGGAACCCAGCAGGACACTCTCGGCGGTATACCACCTGATGTTTACTAAGCAAAACACCTTTTAAACAAGCTTAATCTTAGGATTAGAATCTACTGCTTTTTGGTTACTGTATCTGGTGTAACTATGAATCACACTCTGTAGCCAGCTTCTATACTGGAACACTAGGCACTGCTAGGCATACCTGCAGCTCTTCAGTGCAAAATCGAGGTAGTTTATGCAAATCTACTGTAACAAATGCCAGAAGAAACCAAATACAGACCAAACCTGTGTCACCTGAAAAATGATGCCAGTGAGATATATCAAGACTTATTTCTAGTATTATACGCTGAAAACTTATTTCCCTGGCTAGAAGGACTGATTGAGTCCTTACATGCCACATTTCGGTGTGGGAGAGGTGATGTTATCATGCGTGCTACTTGCTGATCAATCTCAGCTTCCCTCTGAAGCAAGTCGACGCAACTGCTGACTTTGCTGTCCGCGTCACAGCGTGAAAATGGTTACGATAGAGCCATTTTCCACTTTCCGAGAAAACGTAAAATAAATGTCGGTACAGTCAGACATGTCAACCAGTGGCTAACTGCACTCATGCACTCATGCAGCTGATGCATACAACTCATCTTCTGCTGGCTGCTAATGACCATTGATTGCAATTTACACAATTACGCAATTGCACGCTTGTCTACATGTCGTTATCTGCACTTATCGTGGTGCAGCCCCTTGGTGGTGGATAAGGCCGTATCAACCATCCATCCATTTTCCATACCCGCTAGTCCTGTGCAGGGTCACAGTAATCCTGAGCCTATCCCGGAAGCTATAGAAACAAAGCAGGGAATAACCCAGGTCGGGACTCCAACCCATCGCTGCAATGCTATATAGTATTTAACAAAGGGGTGGAAACATTAATACAGCATCTGTTTCTTTAGATTCTGCTTTTGCTAAACTCACTTGCATTTGTTGTTGACTCACTCCTGAACCCCCCAAAGGAATTAATGATGTTCATGTCCTTTCACGTTGCTCTCCACCTGTCCTGCAAATCCTTCCTTTCCCATGTGAGCTGCTGCTATGTTGGACCCAGAACATCACGGCCATCCGTCAACCACATGGTCGATCTGTATTCAGTGTTCAATATAAGTGTATATTAATAGTTGATTATATGTTGCATTGATATGGTCACTATTGTGTATAATTTCCATTATTGTGAGGCACACTGACAGTTAATTTCTTAATTACTTAATTTCTAATTTCTTATCAGACACCATGATGAATGAATGAACTTGTAACACTTGGGCTACTGGCCCGATTCCTTGTGTATCAGTTCAGTTTATTGGCTTTAGCTATGCTGTAGATTACACCTTCTGCAGTGACATGTAATTTATTAAAGTGGCAGTTCATCAGTATCAGGTTACGCTGACAGGGACTGCTGATCGAGGAGCCTGACTCACATCGTAACTTTAACACGTAATTAATGACCACTTTATGCTACTATTGTATTTATTGGGAGGGACTGGTTGGCATTACAGTGATTAAGTTGCTGCTTAAAAGCAATAATTGTGATAGATCTACTTTTGCAATTTGCTCTTAACAACTATTCTTTCATCAAGCCTCCAAGCCATGGGGACGATGATTACTAAGAATCGGTACTCATACAAGGATTCAAAGTAAATAAATTAATTCCATATGAAGGCTGCTTTTATCGAGCAGGGATTGTTGTGAAATTGTCATAGATATGTTCTGATTTTTTTATTTTGAACTGATTTGAATATCAAACGTTCAGCCTGTTATTAGAAAAAAACAATACTTGGTTAAAACCTAAAATTCTATGTAAAATGCAATTCATACTAGTACCGCTTTATCCAGCCAGGGGGGTGTGAGGCATACAATTATGTTACTTTAATTAATACTTTAAATATAATGACGACCATCAAGTAATCATACACATACTGTATAAGTGATATAGGGAATCATCAAAAACTTTTAAAGGCAAAAGCTAGATTGTTGGATTTATTAATGTCTTTTTGGCCCCTATATGTCCAAACAGAAAGCTCACATGAACGGTATCTCCTGCTACGTAAAAATACTTATATCTTGCACCTTGTAATTAACTGTGGCTGCTGCTTGTGGCTGCTGCTTGCTCTCATTTTACTGATGTACAAGTAATCAGAAACTAAGGATTCACCGCCAGATCAAAATAAAACAAAAATAAAGAAAACAACGGAGGAAACCACTTGTCTCTATCAACATGTCAGTAACATGATGCATATACCGTTGCTCTGTCAGGAGCCCACAAACATTGACAAAAATATGCTGTGCAAACTCATCAAACAAATTGATTCCCACCAGTTAGACGCCATATGTGATCAGAGGCACAGCTAAAAATTCTGGGCCCTTGTCATTCAATTTAAATCGTCATTTTTTTCAAGGTACCCTGAATCTGCCAGGGTATCCATGCCCCTACTGAACCCATGTATACAATCTTTTACCAGTGAGATGGGAGCCACCTCAGACTCATTGTAGTTCTATCCTTTTGGGAGTATTACTCAAAAATGTTCTGAGGGCATAAAGAAAAATGATAGGTTCTGGGAGATAACCAGTCAGATAGGAGAGGAGGTGGATCAACTAGAGGAGGCAGGACCAAGACATCTGATTGGTTGGTTCCGCCTCCTCTAGTTGCTTGGACCCACCTCCTCTATAATCTGATTGGTTATCTCTCTGAACAGACCATTGTTCCTTCTGCCCTCAGAACATTTTTGTGTAAGTAAAACACCCATGAACTTGTTCTACCATATAAAAACAAGGAAGCTGACTAAAAGCCAGGTCCGCATACGTACTGTAAAGAGCCTAGACTGTGTTGATCTGAGGCTCTTCTGATACATTCTAGGAAGGAACAGTGACAATGCTTGCACAATGTTATGATCAGTATACTATGACGACTGATGCATAAGGCCATTTTACTGCTTATTTCCATGTTTTTTGCAAACAATGAAAAAATCAGAAACCCAGCAGCACATACATTTTGGTACAAGTCAATTACGTATGTGTATACCCTATATTCAGGCTACAAGTCAATTACGTATGTGTATACTCTATATTCAGGCTACAAGTCAATTACGTATATGTATAACCAATTTTCAGGCTACAAGTCAATTAGGTATGTGTATACGCTATATTCAGACACAACGGTCAGTATTATAAGAAATATGTGTGAACAATATGATATATAAAACTGGACCTTTTGGGGTTGGCGGAATATTGATTGTGCTGCATGATTTAATGTTCCTCAGAGGCCGCGTGGACGTTTTAATGAATAATTGGAGCATGGCCCTAAACAGGCAGAAGGGCGCAGCAACCTGACAGAACGGTTTAAGATTAATTATCGCCGCAAATGGAGTAGAACATATTTGGAAATCATGGGGAACCTTGCCTTGCCAGCCAGTGATTAAGTAGGAGGCTGAAGTAAGCAGTGTCTCAAACAGTCACCTTGCTGTACGGGAAAACGTGCAGGAACGCAGCTGAAGGCCCAGAATCATCAAGATGTAGGAGCAATTCTAGGATTTCATAGAGTGAACGGCACAAGGGGAGCTATAATTCACACAGGGAGGCCAACCTCATATATAGCCAATGATATGCTTTGAATAGGTGAGTGACAGGTTATGGAGCACTCTTGGGGCCATTCAGCTTACAGCTGGGGCCAGTGCCCCTTTTGGCCCCGCCCCTGCTTGTGCCCTGCCAAGATGAAAGCCCGCTGCTATTTTCACAGGTCAACAAGTGGTTCTTTCATGCATGGTCACCAGCAAAAGCAGTAGCTTAAATCGCAGCCTGCTGCATACTGGACATTAAAAACCCACAATTTAGGATTTGAGTGTGAGATTTAAATAGCACAGACATATAATGCCATTCAGAAACATGTCCCATCGTTTGTTTCATTTAGCCAAAACATTTTGTACCAAGTGACTGTCAGCAGATATTGCAAAAAAAAAAAATCTCATAGTATTTGATATATTGTTCCTGCTCAAATTGCGTGAGGTTTCTCCTGTTTTAAATTTTCGCTACTTCCACAAAGAGTTCGGCCTCAGGCCTAAATGTAGTTGAGATGTCAAGGAAACGGAGAATGCAGCAAGTTTTTTGCAAACTTGTTCCCAGGTAGGTCTGCTGACCCACTTTGGCAGTGGGTGAATCTGCGATTAATCTGTCACCTGAACGGCAGCAGGGTGTCCGCCTCACGTCAAGACATCTCGCACATGCTTCACCTTTTATCATCCTGCAATTGATCAAATAGCATCAATAGTTTGGGTTCAGGGCAGAATCCTGGGGAGGATTTGCTGGTCGCTTGGAGCAGATGGGAGATGTCTCGCGGCATTGTGCCCAGCTGAAAAGTGTGAACTCGTTTTTTCTAGAAAAGAAGAACATTCATAAGTAAATCAGATATCCCGTAAAGCCAGTGCAAATCAGATTTTTACATTTCCAATAATTCATATAATTTCTGGAGGATAAACTTATGTTTTCAGACCTGTTAAAATAATTTAATGATTACTGATTTAATAAGTCTTTTGTTCAGAATCTTTGTATAAAAACATCCCGCACTCCCCAGGGCATAGGTTTGGTTTCAGCATTATTAGGGAACAGATCGGCCCCCCTAAACACATCGTACTCCCACAATATAGGTGAGGGTATGTCACCCAAACCTATATCCACGTACCCCCCCCCCCCCCCCAATCTTTTTTCCGCCCAACCCTGTCTTTCTTCTTAACCCCCACCCCCCCAGAAATGGGCGCAAGGGCGGGTTTTTTCCTCAAAAGAGGCGGTTCTTGCGCCTCTCTATCCTGCATCAACACAACA
>JAABNY020000032.1:12581416-12591851 GCA_015164015.2 Brevimyrus niger
ATCATAATTTCACCTCTCGTGAACCTGAGAACTCATATCTGTGGGGATATTTATAAATAAAACTTAGATTGACAGTTGATGTTTCTTTGCATTGAACTTGTTAGCAACTGACTGTCTAGCGTCAGCGGAGGACAGCTGAGAGGAGGTGCTCTGTCGGATAAATAAAGCACAATGCGGAAATAAAACTGGATAAAAACAATAACTTGGTATTCCAGTTTCAAGTGTGATGGATACTGTTTGCTGTTTTTTTGCAACCAGTGGCTAATGGAACTTATTAGTCTAGCCAAGCAAGCTAACTCGTCATCAATGAAGTGATTAGCCAAATCAAATATGGGCATGCAAATGTATGCATCACCTCACACTGTTATGTTTTGCTTGATAAACTGCTGGGACAGTATCAGACATTATGAGCGTCTTTTATTGCTTAATTCTCGTTGGCTAGCAGACAGGTTTGCTATTAATGTCCTCAAAATACAGCCTCTTTGGCTCAACCGCATGCGTAAGTACAGGGGAAATCTTCCAGATCTCCACTAACATTAGCTGGCATGACATTTTGTGGAGTTACAGGGAAGCTGTTTTCAATTGGCATTTATTGTCAATTTGCAATTGCACCCTGATAGTAAATCGGAAACCTGAACTGTACACATCTGATGAGATATCATGATTAAATTATCAAGCATGTTGGGGCATCTTCTGACCAAGTTTGAAGTTTGGTTGCCCCTTTTCAAAAACACAGAATTCTAGAAGTTTGCAAGCTGTCGATCCCGTCCTATTCCCCTCAGTCTTGTCCTGCACCTGTTGTCCAGCAGGGGTCACCCCTGTTTGCCACCCTGTATCCCCAGTCCGTCACACCTGCCCCTCAAGTAGCCCTCACGTACGTAATTACGACCCTCATCTATGTCATTTATAGCTTGTCTTTGTGATGCCTTACACCTGTTTGCCCTCAGAGTATATTCAGTATGTGTCCCTCCATCCTCTGCTCCCTAGTCCTTCGTCCAATCTCCTCGTAAGTCCTAGTAGGCACCTACCACAAGCTGTAATGCTGGGATCTCCAACTCCAGTCCTGGAGTGCTACTGTCCAGTAGGTCGTCTATTCTACCAGGCGTCTGATGAGCCATGCCTATTCCTACTATTTTATTGAGAACTGGCCTGGATCAGCTGGGAAGGACCGATGGACATTAGCTCTCTTGGACTGGAGCTGGAGACCTCTGCTGGACTCCCTCTAATAAAGTTGCCTTTGGGGGGTTAACCATCAACCAGGCCAACTTGGAGTTTCTTTGCACCTTCTGGTGCGGTTGAGACGTGACACTATCATTACAAACATGAAAGTAATATTCAGATTTCAGTCAATACCATCTATCCGTTCTCCAGCTTCACTTCCATTTCCAGGCTGGAAACTGTCCCAGGCAGCAGAAGGAACAAGGCAGGGCAGCAGATGATCACACATTATGGGCAATAACCCTGGAGGTGAGAGGCAACAAAGCTTCCTACTGGGCTGCCACAGGGCCCTCTTTAAATCCCTGCTAAAATAATTACCTCCGCCACCATTAGGTGCTGTGTACAAGCGTGTGCCCCAATAGTAACCAGGATAACCAGGGCCAGAAAATCTTTGTGATTAATATGCCCAGCACCCCCCTGTCCCATTTGGTGTCATTTGGCACTGTGTTCACATCCTCTTGTTGGCCGTTTTGTTGCTAAGCTCTGCCTACTTCACACCGAATGAAAAGCCGTCGACAAGGCAACCATGAATCTGTGGGAAGGCCTGGGTGATCCAGAGAATGTGTGGCGAGCCCAAGCCTTGTTGCAGAGCTGCCCTTTTTGGGGGACAGATATGGGGGGGTAATAGCGTGAGAGGAGGAGCTTTGGGTTTAACCACGAAAGGAAAATGCTGTTTTGGAGAGGAGGAGAACGACCTGTGGTTCTGAGTGACTTGTGTTACCAGCCTACTATTAAGCTACCATGTAGGCTCCTATCCCATTTAAGTACCCAAAACAGAGGCACACAAAGCCACTTCCCCCAACCAAATCAGGCAAGGCCTTGAGGTTATTCAGGGATGAGGGTTTGAGGCAAAATTTACATTTAGATACATCAGAAAGCATCAGTGAGCCTTTTTTGCACATGTCATATATAGTGTGAAATGCTGCAGCCATTATTTAGCAAGCCTTAATAGTTTTTTTTAAGCTAACATCTCACAACATAAAAATTCTCTTTTCTGCTTTAACTTACCCTGTAATCAGTGGTTTAAAAGCCAAGGAAGAATTAAAGCCAGGAGGAGATGAAGCTGGCTTCGGCTATGCGCTCATCCTTCTAGGCCACACCTAGGAGGGTCTCACCAAGGTGAGTCTCTCTCCCTGTGATCATCTGACATCTCTTTATGCTCCGCGGTGGGCAGGAAATGTAAAAAACATGGCCAGTCACGTGAACCCTGCTCTTGTGAGGACTTCTCTTGGTTCCGGTCCATTTTCACAGCGGCGTCGCGCTGGAAGAGCTCCTGGTTCTGACCCGCCAGGAGCAGACAGGATTCATGATTCTATCCCTTTCCCACCTGATTGTGTTCTTCTAAATAAGTGAATAAATAAATAAATAAATAAGAAGAAAAATAATAATGTAACAGTCGGATGGGAGAGAATCCAAATGTGGAGGTGCCAGGTTTATTTAACAAACTTGTGTTTCAAAGTGCAGGCTCTAAGTCAGAGCCGACAATGACCCAAAAAGAAGGCCAAATCCAGATCAAATTCCAAAGGTTATAATTCAAATACAGTCCAAATTTCACTGAGCAACACTGAGAAAAATTCCCAGATACGAAACAAGTTGCAGAGCTATGACACCAGTCTATATGGGGCCTGAATTGCAAAGCAAGGTTTGGCGGTTTGCTAGATAACCTGTCGGATTACAGGTACCCCAGATTAAATGGATTTTATCTCTGTTGACTTACATTTAGCTCAGACTACCTTAAATCTGACAAGTTACCTTGCTAACCCGAAAATCCAGCTTTGTGATATAGATCCCAGGTAAATAGAAGCAGGCTAGGCAAGCGCTCAATACATGATAAGGAGTTAACTGATAACCCAGATGTAGTTAATCTGATCCAGTTAACCAGATTGATGACCTACAGGTGTGCCTAGTATTCAGGTAAGGCACTGACTGAGTGTGGCGGGAAGCAAAGGCATAGACTTTATCTCATCATTGGTTGGGCCCAAATAAGCCCCTGTATCCCATATACACACATTACTCTAATAGAATTGTTGAGGAAACGTCTTCACCTTTCATGCCCAAATCTGTATCCCTCAGCTGGATAGATGGTCTGCTTGATGCAAGTGTGACAAAGTCAAAAATAAAACCATGACATATATCACTGACCCAGAAAACTTTGTTAGTTTTACTGTATATGTGCATCTGTAAACTTAAGGATTATATAATAAATAGGTGTAGATTTGAAATGCTGTATGGATGAAAGTCCACTATACCCGCAACAGGGATACCCCACAAGGTATCATCAAAGAGAAATTAAACATGAATAGTGGCCTACTTCATCATATCCTCAACATACGAAAATAGACTTCTTCATTAAATTAACATGAAAACGTTCATTGTGATCTCTAGGGTAAAGCAAACTCATATTGTAAAATCCCACACAAACATTATGCTGGCTCTGCCTCTAGCTTGAAAAAAATAGATAAAATTAAAAAAAAAAAAAAGTTTTCAGATGGGACTGAAGAAGTTGAAAAGGGGCATATTAATACTTGCAGTCTGAAATCTGGCAGCTTCAGCTGAAACATACACAGTTAACATGGCCAGAAGCTGTCACAAAATGCACAAGTTTGTTTTTTGGAACAGCTGATCCCTTTATACTGTCTTGAAGTCAGCCCCAGTAGGCACAGGAGTGATACGCGGCATCCCCCAGATGGTATGTGGGTTCACTAGAGCGTGCAAGTATTGACACACTTTTGTCCAAAGCGACGTGCAAGTGAGGATCGAAAGGCAGCATCAGACAGTGTCCTGGGGGCAGTTGAGGTTAAGGACCTTGCTTAAGGCCCTAATGGTGACATTGGTTTGCTTTATATATAGCTTACTCGTTTGTGTACTTTTCACATCTTTTATATATGATTTACTTCATATCTGTATTGCATCAGCTTAGAAAGTCGGCAACGTTATGTGTGTAACACAGTGACAATAAAACCTTTGAGTCGTGAATCCTTGCTTCACACTGCCCACCACACGTACAGTACAGACACGTCAGTTATACAGTCATCAAGGTAACTGGGGCGAATCCCATTGACTGTGGAACCCCATGCAAGCCAAAAACACGGGGGGTATGGAAAGCTCACAAAACATAATACAGTACCCAGCTACCGTGCTTCCCCACATAAGCAATTATGCAATAAATCCTGACACTTAGTCCATCGGCATTTCTAAGGATGACATTTGAAAACAACAGGACTCTCAAAGGGCCCCTCTCTGTGAAAGTGATGGTGAATAACAGCTATTTTTATGTGTCCTTTTGCACCGAAGGTTACTACTGCAGGCCAGTGGAAGCGTCGAGATCCCGTACGCTGACAGACGGATGACGGACGGTTTCTGCGGAAGCTGCCGGCCAGCTGACGCAGAGCCGTAGCGAAACGCTGCCGCTGTTTGGCAGGGGCCTCACGTGGAAGACATGGGGCTGTAAAATCACCAGTGGGAGGCAGCCGGTGTACGACGACCACGCGGGTTACTGGGAGCTGAGCTCGCAGCATGTTTAAGAAACAGGAAGCCACAGTTAAGGCCCCCAGAAAGTACATTCAACAGCCCGTTATTAATCTGAATGGCTCGAGATCACGGAGGCGGCCAAAAACCCATTCCGCTGTCCTGTTCTCGTCGGGACACATGGAGGGATCAATAAATAAATTCAAAAAGAGCCAAAGGACCAGAATAGATGAGGGAATAGCAGCATGGCGAAGCTCTCTGCGGGTACGACCAGCCTCTGCTTGTTCTTGTTGGCGTATCTGTAACAAGAAGAGGGAAAAGAGGAATGGCTCGTGGTTACATAAGCAGCCGTTGGGGGAAAATGTCCGAAAGCATCTCAAAAGTCCCACGAGCAAGCAGCCAGGGACACGTAGACGGAGCGTGACCCACAAGGGAGAGTGGAAGGATCACTGCATGTCTCCCAGAGCAATATCTGACAGGATGACGGTACCCCATGGGCAGATGCAGCTAATGATCAGGCAGGGAGCAAAATGATGTAATTATTTCTCCGTCATTCCACCAGTTCAGGGTAGTGGAGGGTGGATTGTGTGCAGGGTGCAAAATGAAAACTTCATCTGCATGTTTCAGGGCTGCTTTTTGTGAGCTAACAAGAATGGGGAGCTTCAGGCTAAAACTTGGGGATAATTTCAGGACACACTATTACTGTTACTTTATACCTCATACTGTCAGCGTACAACTCATACCTTTAGCTCGCACATCAGACCTTGAGCGTCAGACTTCATACCTTTAAAGTTAACCCCATAACTCTAGCATACACCACATAGTTAGCTTGCAACTCATACCTTCAGCGTACACCTCATTCTCTTAACTTATACTTTATAGCATAAGCTTATACCTCATACCATTACCTGAAAGCTTGTATATTTAGTGGATTTGGTTTCACAATTGTTTTTTTTTTTGTAAAACTTAAGTGTACATAATGTATGCAGTCCAATTTAAATACAACTCAGACTGTGTAAAACATGAATATTGCAGTAAAGTGTATTTGAATGTTTGAAATTTATGTTAAATTATATAATATTCCCCCTGCGGGAATTTTTCTCCCTGCTTCTCAGTTTGGCAGCATTGGACAAGACAGTAATCTGAAAAAATATCTGAATTACTTCAGGGACTCAGCAAAACCAAGAGTTCACTGGTTTTATTTTATTTTTGCTAAAACACTGCATGCTACGTCAGCTAACAATACTGCCGATGTTTTGAGCAGGCCTCCTCAGGATCTGTCTGGATGACTTTTAATGATTGTTTTTTGTAGGCAAAGATGATCCATTTACAAGTGACCTGGACATAATTAAGGCAGAACAATACCACGGGAATCTGGGAGTTGGTATAGCACAGTGCTGTCAATGAGAAGAACTTCCAGAGGGAAAATTTGTGTATTGTGTCAAGACTGATAACCAACTAAAGGTATGCTTCTTCTTGGCAAGGTCAGACAGTTGTGATAGAACAGATTACACATGTCATTCAGTATGCTTGGTTTTTAGGCCAACGGGGCTGATAGAGACTACAATTTTTCCCAATTGCTAAAACACATTTCTCTGAAGGTGCCCTCAAATTCTCAAACGTGTAAACACGACATTATAACATCCCACTCAACTGTGCACATCCCAGATTTATAGCCCAAAAGCAAATAGTCAACTCAAAATCATTCACTATGTCACTTAAAGCACATATTTCACTCAAGAGACACACACAACAATCACAAAACGCAAGGATCAATTCAGAACACTACTCTGAAAACTTCATACAACCTGGTTTCCATTCATTTCCATTCATAGTACACAATATATAATATTGAAAGTTTACAAAAGTACCACATGCAAGATCATGTTTCAGATATTTTCTTTTTTTATTTTTATTTTCTTATTTTATTTTTCTCAAATGCGCTGCTCCAAAATCAACAGCGTGTAAACTCATGAACTAGGAAAAAAAAGTTCTATCCAGGCTGCAAAGAACATAAAAGAAAAGAAAATGTGCATAAAGCTGATAAATGAGGCGGGGCGATGGTGGTGCAGGAGGTAGTGCTATTGTTCGGCAACCGGAGGGTTGCAGATTTGAGCCCCGGGTCCTCCTGCCCCCATCGAAGTGTCCTTGTCCTTGAACCCCAAATTTCTCCCTGTGTACAGGTTGGCACCTTATATGGCAGCCTCTGCCACCGGTGTGTGAATGTGAGGCATAATGTAAAATCGCTTTGGAAAAAAGCGCTATATAAATGCAGTCCATTTACACACACACAGAGCGTCATTTATAAGCAGTTAGTAGCATTACTGTATGTGTGAAGCAATTTGACCCACAGTGTTTTCACATGGAATGTTAAGTGCTAATTGATCTTAAGTTTTGAGTCGTTGTGTTTGATTAGAGAGAGGAGTATATCGAGATTGGTTGTTTGATGATAATTGTGCTTTGCCAATGGGGTGTGTGTTTCATGATCCGCTGAAATGGTGCAACCAATCTCTAATATGACACTAACGACAGGAACATAGTGTTTAATTCTGGGAATAGTGTGGTCGTTTTGAGGACTGAATTAAAGAATATGGTCATCTAGCTCAATGTTCATGACATAATGGTTTTAGCAATTGGGAAAAACTGTAACATGACAAATTTGTAACTGCTAAGGTTAAACACTCAAATCCTGTGAAAAGCATTGCCATCAATCCCTTGAGCAAAGATAATTTCTGTCAACATCTGGCAGAATTACAGTTTTTCTCGATTACTTAGAAGCATTTCTCCAATGACAATTAACATTTGCGAAACAATGAGTGTAATCCCCACAGCATAATGTCAGTCCTGCACAGCAGAATGTAATTTCTTCTTGCTTCACTTAAATTTCCAAATATTTTTGTGCACATATGCAATTAATTCTGGTTATCAATTGTGATTATTCAACACAATTTTCAGCTGCTTTAATCTTTTTGGTTAAAATAGGTTATGTACTATATCCATAAAATTATACATATATATGTGATCATCGTGTTAGCAAAACCATGGTGCTGTGCTATATAATCATGAACTGTTTTGAGAAATGCTCCTTTAGTCTTGAGAATGAGTTCATTTAATTTGTCAAAGCAGTTGAGAAAAACTCTAACAGACCAGGCATTAGATTCTACTGGATTCTTGATGACGACGGCTACTTTACCAGAGTTAAACAAGTTGAGTATGAGTATGAGTAACACAGAGTATGAGTATGGGTAAGACGGAGTATGAATATGGGTAAGAAGGAGTATGAATATGGGTAAGAAGGAGTATGAGTATAGGTCTTCCTCGTGTCACAAAGGATAAAGCCTTCGTGGGACTCTTCAGATGATAAGGTCATCACAAATCATGTGTGTAGACCAGAGGTTTAGGGCTTCTGTCTGCAATGTCATGGGTTGAAAAACAATCACATCCCTGTTGGGCCCTTGAGCAACACTCATAACCCCAATAGCTCTAACCTCAAACTTGTAAGGACACAGCTGACAGTTATAGCGGTCACCGTGTAACCAGCAATGCATTAGTGCTTCAAGCTACAACCTGTGTTGTGACGGGGCTAATTGAACCTGTCGGTCTGTCATGGAACAAGGGACCACATCCAGATCTGTGGGTGAGTGTGTCAACCTGTCAGTGGGGAAAAAGTTGCTTCCTTAAGCAAAAAGACAGGGAGGGACAGTAAAGCCTCTATGTCTATTGGGGGTCTTTAAGAACTTTCAGACCGAATTTTTTTCTTGGGGAGGTGTAACAACAATGCTCTCTCCAGTAGCACTTGCTACAAAAACATTATTATACTGACCACCGGTGTTTTCCTTGCCACATGTTCGGATCGTGCCTGGGGTGGGGACTGAGCTGGAAGCAGCTTACAGTACAAAGTCTGACATTGTGGGTACAGCTTTCAAATCTGCCAACTCACACAAGCCGGCACAGGGAACAAACTCACTGATGGACTTTGGCTTTGGCCATGACCAGCTTATACTTTGCTTTTAGCATGCGGGCCCATTCTTTCTAGGGGGAAGGGGGGGGGGGGGTTGGCAGCCTGTTGACCTTGGACCCCCAGAGGCTTTTTTCTCCCTGTTGAGGAGTTTTTGGTTCCTTTCATCATTCTTTCTTTCTCTCTTCCCTTTTCCCTGTTTCATATGCTATTCTATATATATGATGACATGTTACATACCCATGTCAAGCACCTTATGGTGAATTTGGTTGAAAGACATTATATGAAAATAAACAATTATATATTATAGTGTAAGGGATCCACAGTAAAAAAAAAAAAACTACCAAATGCTGAACTACTGCTGTATTGTTACCTGACGTGAGGAGCAGCAGAAGGACGAGCTGAAGATCTGGTAGCAGCTGATGATCCAACATAATGTTCCACTTACGCTGTACTCCTTTGACTGCTAGCATAGCATGCTTCACAGTTTTCCTGTGCCGTAATTCCCTGTGTACCTAGTTTTAATGTCTCTTGACTTATCTTGCATCTTAAACTCAAAGAAATTGCTTGTTGTTCTCAATCAACCTCAGTATCTCTCAACTTCCAAACACATTTTGAATTTGCATTCTAACACTTTTTGCTGGGCTGCTTCTCACCTCTTCAGGAATACTCACACGGATTAACGTTACAGGACCAGGGCAGACCATACATAAAAATGCAAGGAACATGTGAAATGCAAATTGGCAAAAAATGAATAAATCATGCAAATTTTATTCTGGTTGTATTCAGTAGGTATGTCTGCTCAACTGGTCGCTACGCAGCATCTTGGAATTTGATACCTACTAGTAAGAAAAATAAAAAATGGTATTTTCAGACATTTTATGGCCTCTTTGAAATTTCGAAAATCTAATTTAAGACTTTAGGGATTTGCGAGAATCCTGTGTAAGGAGCCTGCATCGCCCCTCATTGGATCCCCTCCAGGTATGTAAATGGAAACAGACACTTTGGGCAGAGAGGGCGGTAAAAGCCTTCTGCAAGCTCTTGCTCTGCTTTTTTGTTACGGTTCTGCAGAACAAGCCTTAGAGTGGGACCAGCTATGGCAGCTGGACAGTCCTTGTAACTTATCATTACACAATTGCTCTCATCTTGCCAACGTTGATGCTTGGTTTTCAGTTTTAGCAACAAGCTACAGAAATAGCTTAAAATGATCACAGTTTGTGCCAGATCCGTGAGAATTTTGGAACACACCCTACAAAGGGACAGTAAACCTTACAGGAAACAATCATAGAATTTTCATACAAACGCCACTCACCAGCAGTATTGCTGGATAACTTAAATCTTGGTTATATCCCATGTGCTTTTAGAACACATATTTGTAGCAAATTGCAAATATCAAATGCCTACCAACTAAAATGTTAATTAATGTTAGGTACGTTTGGTATAATGCATGTGTATACCAAACGCATGCTAAGATCATCTCACACCATCTAAAAGTAACATGAAAGCAACTGATTTTATTTAATAAAATTAATCTTACACCTGCTGCATGCTATATCAATCTACTGATGGTGTGAGATTTCCACTGAGGTAATGCAAAGCTAAGGTGAATGAATATTGATGTTCAGTCTAGGATTCAGCTGAAACTTGCTTTAAAAAGCCTTAGAACTGTATAAGAACAAATTACCCACCAGAGTTAGAGGTTTTGATCAAAGACCAAATGAAGTGTAAGGATCCGTGTCAGGCGAGAGAGAGATGTGAATACGACACAAACGGGGTTTATTCGGGGCAGAC
>JAABNY020000032.1:12595086-12614117 GCA_015164015.2 Brevimyrus niger
GGGTAGGGGTGAGTGGGGGAGGGATGGGGGGGGGGGGGGTGGGGGGGGGGGGGGGGGGGGGGGGGTGGGCGGGTTGCATAGATCACATTTGGGAACCAAAATCCCTCCAAATTGTTGTAAAACCGGAAACTTCCTTACTTTTGGGGGCATTTTTTAGGTCCCCATTCGGATAACCTCAGTCTTATAAAATCTGTAAATGCAAGTAAAAATGAATGTTCTAGGGCTGGGTAGGGGTTCAGGCTGTTGTGACTGGGATTAGGGGTTTTACCATACGAATGCATGGAAGGTTCCCATTTAGATAGGTGCACCAATGTATTTGTTTGTGTATTTGTTTGTGTATGTGCCCTGTGAGTATCCTTGCCCTGTGCCTAATCCTTGACTGGGATAGCCCCCTGGGTCCCCTGGGTCCCCACAATGCTGAACTAGATATACATGCAACCACATCAGTCCAATCTAGTAATAGTTGTATTTTGATCCCATGTACATTTGTATTATGTAAATATGGCAACCCACATTTAATTTTTCTTTTATTTTCAGATAGAAATATTATACTCTGCAAGCTGTCTAGTTATAGATGGAACTCTTCTCATGTTTATTTTTTGTTTGTTTTAAAGTAGTTTGTTTCCCCTGCTTGGAATTTGCGATCTCAGATGGAACAAGTAGGCACATTCTGCTGTTTTTGAAAGTGAGTTCTGTTCCCATTTCTAAATTACCTAAAGGAAGCATCTTGCGCTCATTCATTCCTCGGTAAAACAAAGGAGAGCGGATTTTACTCACAGTGACAGTGACGAGTGAGATTCCTGAGGGAAGTTTTTAAGCGCGACTCCAAATCGATGCTCATAAATTATACATGTGCCTCACAGTGATAGCGATGTGCTGCACCCCCCTGTCTCCACTAAACCTGCACCTTCCTCCGATTTTCATGTAAAACATCATCCTGACTGTAACTCAGGCCATCCCTCCCGGGACTCTGAGCTCGGGACAGTACTGCTATACATAGATGCATTCAAATGTGCGACGATAAAGAGATACTATTGAAATGCATGTCACAATTTAGCATCTCTAAAACTCAACAAATGTTTACGCTAAACTGTAGCATGCACTGTACCCCATCTGATTCCCTAATGTTTTGTGATATATGGTACTCTGCAAAATTTGTAGGCAGTCAAAGAAAATGTTTCAGACTATTTATACATTTAGTCACTATATATTCTCTCAGAAACAAGCACAGTTTAACATTGGAATTTATGTAAATACGGAGTAACAAAAAAATCCCTGCTCTCCAAACCCTTACTGATATAATCTTGCTGAATGGCTGAAAGGTTCCTCAATCTCTCCTCATGGGCACTCCAGCCATTCCATGTATCCTTTTTGTTACACTTTTTTCCATCAACTTACTTAATTAAATGAATTTTCTGATGTACTGATTAGTCAAACATGGTATGCTAGTGGTCAAATTAACAAATAGGCCTACATGGGGATATTAGATGGCTAAAATATTGGTATAGGTAAATGCCTATACTAACGCGCTTTGACTCCATCATGAAGATCATTTAAACATCATTTTCTTTGACTGCCTATAGGACCTCTGCACAGTGCTGTATTTCAGAAAATTCATAAAGAAAGGCATTGAGATATTCGGCTGCTTCGGAGCGCAGTGTCATAATGAGTGCTTGTAAAATTCAATTACGGAGATCTACTAACATACGACTGGAAGACTCGTGGGTTTTAGGTTACTGGGAGCAGTTGCTTCATCAAGGGGTGTGGGTGGAGATGTGCGGGAGTGGGGAGGCCGCATTGAAATGCCTCCTGTCGGCGTGGGGCGAGCTTACCGCACCTGGACGGCTTCATCCATCTTTTTTCCGAAGCCTGACTTTTATTAGGAAGATCAATTACCACTAATTGTTTTCCCTGCATGAGTGGAAAAAGCCGAAGAAGCAGCGAGTGTCATTGGGAAGGCGTGCCGATGGATCACCGCTCCCCTCTCCTCAGATGTGGGAGGCAGCGGTATCGCTGCATAGAACCAAAATCCATCTGGGTCTTTCTACTAACGGTGCCATGGATAATTGTTGCATGCTTCTTACCTAGATTTTCACGGTGTCCTTTGCATTAAAATATAGAAAACTGGAAAATGTATCCTAGTTTATTTAGGACACAAAACTGTGCTGAATGCAAATGAGACCAGGTTGTCTACACACACAGCGTTTTAAAAATAATAAACAGTGACACGTTCTCCCATCTTAATGGGAATGTCACAATTCACAGACTTTAATACAAGGCTATAATTGAAGTCCACGCTTGTAATGACAGCCAGAATATAACAAGTCAGAGCCACAGAACAAATTAAGAAAAGAGAATGGATATACTTTAGCGTTTAGCATACACTTGTCCTGTTTCTAACTGACCCAGAATACTTACATGAGGCTGTTAATCATTTTGAAACGATATCGCGGACATCGAGCTTGAATATCGCTTTATTTTAATTTTCAAGACAGAGTGGTTCCCATTCTTTTCCATTTCCTTGAGGTTTTTTGGCTCTAGATAAGAAGCTCAACTATGGTAAACATAGATTTTATCTCATATTATGACGGGTGCCTTCAGCAAACCACGAGGCGGCATGTGGGGTTATGGACTGAGCAGCGAAGTATGATGCTCACGGCCACAACAGATAATATCGACCCGTTGAAGTCCAACGACAACAGACTCATTTGGTTTGACATGCAGCATTTCTCGAAGCACTAGAAGGTGTGTCGACAGCGCAGCCAAATTGGGCCAGCTGGCTAGAGTGAGATTTTCAATTTGAGAGAAGACTGCGCATACGTGCACACGCATTTACATGTATGTAAGAGTTTATTACCTCGTAAATAGTCTGTAGGTCTTGCAAACAGCCCCAATGCTTTTGACATAGCTCATTTTAGGTTTATAATGGAATGGTATACATTTGCTGGTAGATTTATCGTGTGAGCAAGAGTCTGAAAGCGTCAGTGTCAAGCAAGATGTGTGAGAGTTTACTCAGGGGTTGTTCAGGGGTTTTTCAAGATTTAAAGCTTTCGCTTTAAATTGAGCTGTCCTATATCTCTATTAAAATGATCCAGAGATGTATTGTAATACTTCTGGAAGTGTTAAAAAATAAGTTACCTATGCTTTGTTCTTTAACTCCTATAATGTGACATTTTGGATATCTCCTTCATTACTTGGGCAGTATCTGGTGATTGAGAACTGCACGCAAAATCCATCCAGAGATTGTCTCTACAGCATAGGATGCATAGATATTTATTTTGCTTCCTCAAAATAGAAAGAATATATTCAAAGTCTACATAAGAATATATAGTGGTGATACCACTGGGTAACTAGCACATACAAGGAAAGTCTGCAGAGACTCCAAAGATATTCACATCTGAATGAGCTGCTCCCAGATGTCTCCTTTACAGATGTTTTCTTGTGAATCAGTCGTTGCGGCTTTGTACGTCTCAGCCCTCCACGGTTACTCGGGCTATTATGAGAGCATAGCTAGCTAAAGCCTGCCTCTGACGTTAGTGTAACGTTTTCCACTGTCCTACATGTTATTTATCACTTTTCAGTGCTCGGGCATCTTGGTGTAAATGAAGAGTGTATTTCTTTCTCATAAGATGCTCTTTCCTTGATTGCCAGCAAATGGAAGATTTTTTTGTCATTACTATTTTTGCTGCCAGTGTTTCCTTTTCCTGCAGGCAACAAAATCGGCATGTTCCCGGGACCGCCGTATGGCACAGATGGTTTTTTTGAATAAAAAGTGTGCGTGAGTGTGTGTGTTGGGGGGGGAGGGGGTTATCGCTTGTGAGGTGAGATTGTTCAGGGGGTTTTTCAAGATCCCGCCATGGGAAGCTGGTGTAGAGAGTGCTCAAAAGACTGCAGAAGGTTTTACCTGAGCTCATCAAAGAAAAAATGTTAAACAATTGGAATAGACGCGACTGACAAAAAAAAACACCAGCCGAGTTATAATAATTTACTCTTTCATATTAACATCAAATGTATTGTTCATGCCATACATTTTAATTGACATACACACACGGTTAATATTCCTGGTTTTATTTATAGTTCTGAGAAACATATAATCTGTTTGACAGAAAAAGATGCAAAATGCAAGACCTATTAGTATAATAAGACACATTTATCATTCCTACACTCTACTCTTTCCATGTTGTTTATACATTTTTCTCATGTGGGATCAAATAAATCGAGAAGTTTGACGTACATGTATATGCTGCAAAAATGGATCTCGTCTGGTGAGTGACAGATGATGACACCCAAAGTACTGGACTGTTTACTCTCTGCCCTGTTCTTCATACTATATTTATTAATTTATGGCTTGATGCCAGTAGGTTTTTATACTAAAAACCTGAGCCCCTGCAAAATTTGAATGACAATTCAGTGGCTTCACACTGCAAGAAAACATTGTGATATAATATTTTAGGCACCTCGAAGAGACATTCTGCACTGAAATAGCACACTACTTAAAAGTCAAGGAAGATGAGATTTTTATTGGGAAGCAAAACACTGAGGCATGGCATCTTATCGGTTATGGGAGAAAAAAAAAGCAAACTCTTTGTTGAATAGGAGACCTAGAAGAGAGAGATTTCATTTCGAGCCCTAAGCACACAACAAACATGGAAGGAAAATATTGTTGACGCAATATTAATACTTTCCTCAAGGCCCTCTTGGAATCAATTGTTGCTAATATCTAGTCTGAATGATTTTTTATCCCCTATGGACCTACATGATTTATCTGAGTGGACTACAGAAAACCAATTCAGCAGTAATCAGAGCTAAACGCAGAGCAAAGGATTAGGGAGCAGATTTGCGTGGAAGGATTGACTGATGAGAGAAACATAAATCATGGCTTCTGAGCCCACATTCCTGCAGGCTCTATGCAGATTTTTGTTCCAACAAATGTCTTTGTTGATACTTGCATTGCGAAAATAAGTTTCACTTAGAAACATAAACAAGACTGTTCTGTGTGGAAGAGCCAACTGCGATAAGAGAAATTTGTTAAGAGAGAACCTCGATTTCTTTGTATTTTTCCTTTTCAGGGTGGAGGGGGTTTTTTTCTGAGGTGAACTACACTACTGACATAAGAGAAACAATCCTCAAAAAAGGGGGTGTTGTGGTGGTTGGGGGTGGGGGCGGCAACAAATAACCAGGGGAAGAAGCAGGGACAAGGTGGGAGAAAATTGGTGTGAACTTGGGCGGTCACCTGACCTGCCCTTCTGGGATGGGCCTGTCTGTTGCCTTGCTCTGATTTCCACAAAACATTTATTCAGAAGGAACTGGTTATCCGCAGTTAAAAAGGCTGTTGATTGCTTGATGAGAGGAAGTGGAAAAAGTCAGCTTATACTGCTTTATACGAGGAAACACATGGTGTGTAACTGGAAATGTGTACGGTAAAGCCTATTCATTTTAATTCAAAGTTGGATTTATTGAATTTAAACTTTTTATCCCTGGATAATATTTTCATTTATTCATGCTTAGCATTGGTAGATTGTAGGTATGTTATTTGTGATTTTTCCACTCATGGGAAATTTCTGTAAGCTATTTAAAATTAATTTATTTATATGTGTGCCAGGAAAAATTCAACCTTGGTGAAAATTCTCATATGTACTCATTTAAGAAATTAGCACATGACCCTGTTACCACCCGTAAGATGAAGGAGGAGGGGGGTCAGGAACATTGCCGTTGGGGTTGCTGGCGTGAGCAGCCATGCCCTGATGGATTAAGCCATGGCATGGGACACTGGCTTTGGAAAAGTGGAAAGTCACCTCTCCGGTAGGGGAGGATCCTGAGCTTGTGCAGGAGATAGATAGGTATCGGTTTGCCTAATGTTTCCCAACCCAGTCCTTGGGGAGCCCAAGACACCCGCATTTTTACTCCCTCCTAGCTGCTAACACGCCTGTACCAGGTATTCTGTGCTTTTTATTGCTTGATCCTTTGTACTGTTTGGAGTCCCCAAGGACTGGGTTGGGAAACACTGGACTAAATTGATTTGGCATTACCTCCACAGACAGTATGGCCTCTGGAACCAGAATTCTTGATTGGGGATGGAGTCTCTCTTATGCCGGAGTTTCCTTTGGTGAAGGACTTCAGATGGGTGTGGAGATCCTCACAAGTCCCAGGCTGAAGGTTGGAGTTTTTTCTGGTAGAGAAGAAGGTTGCTTTTATGTGACTTCTGGGTCATCAATAACAAAGGCCATGTCCGAATAGAGTGATTTTCATAAATGTACATGGTACCAGAACACCCTAAAAAAGCTAAACACCCTAAAAGTTAAAGCGCAAGTGTGAAGAAACTCTGTGCTTTTGTGTCATCCGACCAGGTTCTCCAGCAATGCACTTAAGAAATTCAGTGCTGGGTGTGAAGTGGTGGGAAGGAGACTCATCACCTTAAAATTCAAGGCATTTTGGAAAAGAGTGGATTGATTCTTTCAGATGATGGGGCAGAATCTGCTCTTTTGTGTGTTCAGGTACCTTATTTATGAATGCTGGTGTAAGGGAATGTGAGACTGACAGTTGGGTCAGACCAGAGACTGGTGTTCTGTGGCTCTTGAGGAGGTCTGTGGTGGAAATGAGAGTAAGATGCAGCTTATGGTTTACCAGTCAGTCTACATTCCTGTCCTCACCAGTAGGCATGGGCTGTGGTTAATGTTAAAAAAATAAGTACAAGGGGGTCTGGACCCACTTTTCACATGACAGGGTAACAAGTTTAGAGATCCATAGGGACCTGTTTTTTACTCATGGGAGTTTTCCTCACCGAAAAATATTCTGAGGGCAGAAGGAAAAAAACGATTCAGAGAGATAACAAATCAAATAGTAGAGGAGGTGGGTTCAAACAACTAGAGGACATGGGACCAATTAATGACATGTCTTGGTTCTGCCTCCTCTTGTTGCTTGGATTGAAAAAAGCCAACTAAGGTAGTTTGGGTGCCACCTGAATTGCTCTTAGTGTGTCTGTGCTCAGTACACCCTGGGCAGAGACCCCGGAAAAGACATGGAACAAGCAGAAATTATATCCTCCAGCTGGCTTTACGAAATCTAGGGATCACACATAACGAGCTGGAATCTGTGGCCACAGAAAAAAAGGTCTGGTCTGACCTTCTGGCAAGGTGGATAGTTTAGTTAATTATAAAGACTCACAGGTGCAGAGTACTCAAATGGTTGGTTGAAACAAAATCTTGGTCTAGATTTTTAATTTATGGACCTGAACTATCCACATCTGTATGCTCAGCATGCTGCCATTACAGCCCTTACCAGGAGAAACAGCAGGGATATCAGATGAGCATGTTACCTATTTTATAGAAATGCTTATCTCATGCACAGTTGAGAGAAGCCTCAGCCTATTCCAGGATGCACTGGGCTTAGACACACTAAGAGCAATTCAGAGATGCCAATTTACAAAGCTGCATGTCTCTTGTATAAACCCCTATTACGACTAGATTAACATGCAAGCTCTACACCTCAAAATATGGGGTGGCAACCAAACACTGGTAGACAAAGACCATAGTAAAACCCACAAGCCCCTGTGCCCACGCCTTAGTTTTAATATCTTGGTGGTAAACTGAAATAGGAAGTAACAACATACAGCTAGGTCCAACCATAAAATAACAGAAATACAGGTAGCTATATAGTATCATCAAACAACATACTAAGTCAAGTTCAATTGTATCACTGAAACTGAGTACTTTCAAAGGCTGCTAGCTGATGCTTTAGCATGGTGTAGTTGAACTGACCTTGTGGTGTTTTTATGATGCTTTGCTATTGTGAATATTTGGAACCCTGGAGCTGATGTGACATAGTATAGATTTTCAAGAAAGATACCTAAGACCAATACTGAGTTATGCTACGATTAATACCCACTGGGAAGTTGGATTACAATAATTTAAAAACATAATTCTTCTCCCCTTCATCTTTTCTGTCACCTTCCCTGAACTGATGTAATTTCTGTACTGACATCTTGAAATGTTTCTTCCTTTGAACATTTGTTTCATTTCATTTGAACGAATTGCTTCATTTCATGTTCACCTCTGAACTCTTACCTACGTGGCCTTTATGGTTGTTAATGCTGAATCTCGCCTTTTCTGGCTGTCTTCGTCTGATGTTGGGTTTTATAAAGAAGCTCTGATTACCGGAACAACAATTCCATCCAGGGTGCGTTAATCAAAGGCAAGCCAATTCCGGGTCCTACTCCTCTCCTGCAAACTCACAGTCATCTGTATTTATTTCATGTTTCTGTAGACGGTAATGACCACTGCTAATTCACATCATATTGCATCCCCTGTGCATAATTAACTGTCTTTGGAATTTACCAGAAGATAAAGACAGTTTTCAGTAAGAGCGTTATCTGTGGGTCTAATTAAACGGTAATACATATTTTCACAGAAATAGCTTCTTTTTGTAATTGAATGCTCTAGGTATCACTACAAGGTAAGATAATCTGAAAATCTGTAATAATATTCGTTTGCAAGCTCGTTAATTGTTGTTACATGACAGGTTTAAGAAAACCATGGTTTCTCACTGAGAAGTTGAATAATCTAGCCCCAGAAGCTGATATTTTTATGTATTATTAGAACTTAAAGCTCTAAGCTTTACATTTACATTGGATGATATAATGTGAGCCTCTGATCGAAGTAAAGACATTACTAATAATGGCAATACTACCCCTTTATAAGTCCAAAAGAATTTCTACTTCTCGTAACCAAACACAGATGTTACTTGGGTAAATTGGGTTTTAAAAAATCGAAAGAATGCTCCATGCAGCTCATATGAGTTACTGGCAGGAAAGAAGAATGTAACGAGCACGATACAAGCCACTCAGAAGTGGAAGGAAACCACAACTGAGAAAACCCAGCCATTTCCATTAATACCTCCATGTCCCTCTCGACAGCACTATAATGAAGCAGTCAAAAAAAGCAAAAATAAATATCTGTGTCCAAAGAAGGCCATACAATACAGACTAGTAAGATCTCACCTTGAATGCTGTCAATGGCTTTGAGCGTCTCGGTTCAAAATGGATGCGGCTGAATTACAGCCACGTCGACAACAAAAGAAGGCAAATGATTTGTAATCTGAAAGGGTTGTTGTTCAAGGATAGGTTAGAAGCACTAAATCACTCCATTCTCAAACAAAGGCAAACTGCACAGAGTTATATGATTCAAGTATATTGCATCCTGAGGAGAGAGATAAAATCCCCTTTAAGGACTGCTGCAACGTCTCCACGGATACAAGAGCACCAGACCGAAAATGAAGGCGTTGAAGACCAACTAAAGAAATTCCTGGCACAAATGATGGCAGGATCTTCAAATACGTTTTCACACGCTCTGTTTGAATATAATTTTGAAGCATTTGATTTATTGCAAAAAAAAACAACATTCTGTTGCTAAATATCCAGGTAACAAAATAGCTGATGGGGCCTTGGGTTTGCAGCATAGCATCTTCATACAGTCATTGCTGTAACAAGATGGATCTTCACTGGATAAGCTTCTGGCCGTAATAGTCACCCTTGATATATCTAGGATCCCTGAGGCTTATTCTCTCGCACTAAACTTCAATACTGTCATGCAATCATTCTTTTAGTTTTGCTGTACATCTTTGCTTCCATCGTCCCTTATATTCTTTGAATAAAACAGAGCAATGGAATTGAGGTCTTCCCAATTAGTGGGCCTTGGTGTCTTTGGCGTTTGTGGAAACTACGTCTTTAAAGTCAAGGCATGACATCACACAAGTGAACCTCTAGCAATGTTAGCTTGCTGCCTCTCATATGCCAATGAAAAACAAAGACAAACTGAGATGCAATCATTCAGATTCAGATGATTAGAAACATGATGCCTTCTGGTCGGGATTTCTGATTAAAATATTTGCTTTTCAGAATCAGAATCAGGTTTATTGGCCAAGTGTGTGTGTGCCTCACACAAAAGGAATTTGTTTCCAGCAGTTGGTGTTTCTCCGGTACATTACAATAAAAGATTTTTTCCTTTCTTGAAGTAATTTAGTAACACTTTAGTTTAGAGCACCTGGTCTAGACTGTTGTGTATGGCTACTCAGAGTTCCTCAGAATATTTGGTTTTAGGTCCTGTCTATTCTGTGAAATCTCCATATCTGTGTTCACACTCAGAAATCTGCTTTGGTTGAGAAGCTGAACAGATTCATGTGACACATGGATAGAAGAACTGATTAGGGACTAAAGTGAGGGATCAATGGACTCAAAGGAAAATATTTTCAGCTTCTAGGCTTCAAAGGCCATTTTACATCATTCATTTTTGTTCTAATGTGAACAAAGAGCTCAACACCTGACTTGCGTAGCTATTGAGGTTAGAAACATATGGTGGCAAGTTGCAAGTCCTGGGTTGAATCTCGGCCAAGTCTATTTTTTGGGGGTAATCTGTGGATAAGCACTCTGTGCCTGTGTTATACAAATTGCTGATTTAAATCCCGTGGCTAGCTAAGTAATGTCACCGCTGGGCCTTTGAGATAACCCCTTAACTCCAGGTGCTCCAGGTCCTGGCTGATAGATAGATAGATCGATAGATGCATACATACATACATACATACTCCGGACCACCTGACAAATGGCCAATAAAATGAGAACAGTCATTGTGCAGTATGGATGATACCCAAGTCCTGCAGTATTTTTTATTATCTTTGTTGTGTGTGTTGATGCACGTCTGTCACACTTGTGGGGGGAGAGGGGTCAAAGAAATGTCACTTCTCCCACACTTGTCTCCATTTCATTGGCAGGTGATATTTTACTTCTGTCATTCCAGGAAACGCGAGATGCCACTTAACAGTGTTTCACTGGGTAGGGGCTGGCATGCCACTGGTTCTGATGGCTTCTTAATATGTATTTTTTTTGGCTTACCCCCCCCTCATTGAAATGTGGGGGAGTTTGTTATTGTGCTCTGTCATCTATTTTCAAGTGAGGCGTGGTTATATCGCTAGCTGTCCATAAAAAAGTAGTTTACTTGACAGCTGGTGGGCTGTGCAACAGCCTACCCCCCCCCCCCCAACTAAACTGTATTTCTCACTATAAAGACTGTTGCAGTGACACAACACTACGTTCACTATAACTCAGATTTCATAATCGATCACATCTAGGATCATTATTAATCTGCCAAGGTTCATTTAGCGGTGTTAGCTGTACTGATGAAAGCATATAAAACAAGCCATTAAGCCGGAATGACACAAAGATTACAAAATGTCTTAAACTACATGAATGAAATGCAATTTGAACATATTTTTTCTGCATATGTTAACAACCATACTTCCCATGGTTCGTCTATTATAACGTAAACATGACATCTAATTTTTCAGAGAATAATTCCTGTTTTAAGTTGTTTTAATTCTAATTATTGAAAGCTGCTGATACAAATTAAATTGTCATATGTGGGTTTCTTATCACACTTCCAAGGCTGAGCTTGTTCTGTTCCTGCTCTGCGTTTCTGGAATCTGCATGCTCTCCTGTATTCGCATGGGTTCCCTTGAGGTATAGCAACGTTTTCCTGCAGTCCAACGACATGTAAGCTTTTATTTCTAGATTGCTCACAGTGTGCCTGTTTCTGTTCAACTTTGTGTGCCTAGATATGGATTAGAACCCCATTCAGAGGGCTCCCCTGTGGCTTGTGCTTCTTGCGACAAACACCGGACTCTTTATCGTCCTGTTTTCAACAACTGTTATGGAAGATACATGGGTGGATATATGGAAACTGGAGCTTAGTTAAAAAACGTGCGTAAGTGCCATATGGAAAATGCCAGGCATAAGCAATAGAGCACAGAATAAAGCCATTGCATGTTAATTGAAATTGATCATCCTCATTAGCATAGGATATTGTCTAGAATTACTTATTCAAATTTGACCTTAATTAGTGCAATGTACAGCTTTTTTCTTGGCTAGTTTCAGAGCCTCTCATACTAAGGGTATTTAGTGTTTTACACTCAAGGGCGCTTTGCATTATACTTGTTGTACAACACTTGCATATTGAATACTGAAAATGAGCAAGGTGACAAATTCTAATGAGAGAGAATGACTCTGATCACAGTTGGAAAAAGAAGCAGAAGTGAGAGCGGGCAGGGTGGGGCCACTAATAGGACCTTTTTTTTTACAGGGGCGGGGCCACAGAGGCCCTGGCTCCAGCTAAATTCTGATTGGCCCCCAAAGTCTTCCCTTCCCCGTCACTCACTGATTCTAACATATTATTCACTAGTGGTAAAGTTGGCCTTTCTCTGTGAATTAGGGCTCCTTCTGTGCCCCTCACCTTAAAAATCCTGCAATCACCCGCGAAACAGGGGCTTGTATAAATACAATATAAACACAGCCCAAACAGTGAAGAAGAAATGAGTCAAGAAAAGTCCTTTGGGGGGGCAGTGTATGACTCAGTGGGCTAAACCACTTTGCTTGTGATCAGAAGGTTGCCAGTTCAAGCCTGGCTCTGGCACATCTGCGGGTCCTTGTGCGAGGCCCTTAACCTCCAGCTCCCTGGGGCTGGCTGCCCTTCACAGACAGCTTGCTCTCACCTACAGAGAGGGGGGGAGGCATAATGAAAATTTCCCCATGGGGATCAATAAATTGTTTATTATTAAACAGTAAAAAATCAAGGATAAAATAGGTGAACAAAGTGATTGGAGATGAGGGAAACTAAACCATGAATGCTACAGGATTCAGGACTTGAAGACCTGAGACCAAAAAACACACTATGTTACAAATAATATGGGGGAAAAGGAATCGAAGGAGAAATGGGCCCAACTGAAAAAAAGCCCCTGACCCCCCTAGTGTAGTGACTGTGGACAAACAGGAGGCCCCAAACCTTGGGGTCCCTCTGCAAATGCATGGTTTGAATGGTGGCAATCACTGTCACTGAACTGGAGGAGCTAATCAGTAGGCAGCACCATGGTCCCCTGCACCTCTGGCCTCAGATGGCCCCTGGATGCGTCCCCCTTCACAGTCTGACGCACGATTTCAGAGTCACTGTGCTGTTCCATACCTCTATTTGTACCTCAGTGAGTCTAACAGGGTGATTTTCATGGGTCTGTCCCAGCAAATTACTCAATGTGCTTTTATTGTCATAACTGAGGGCATGCTCCCTGCTGACAAATACACTTTTGCTTAACTTGTTTAGACAGAGGAGACCCACTGAATTGCATTATGGATATTCCGGATAAATCACCTGCACCATGCTATATATTCTTAAAATCATTTTTTTTTTTCACATTTTCAAAACAGGCAAATTTTTTTTCATTATCATGGGGCCCATATAGTAATTATCAAGGTATTGTTTTCACTGCTGAGGTGTTGCATCACTACATCCCCATTTTCAGAGACGCATCACTATGGAAACCCAGGCCATGGAGATTTGCATTGTTGGGGCCAAAAGCAGCATTAAAATGACAGTTGCTAAATATGCTGAAAAGCGGTTCCCCGGAAGGTTAATGTCTTCAAAATAAAAATAAAAATCCCTTTGGTTCTCAAAGGCACTTAGATAAGCTGTCCTACCTCTTCATTTTTTGAAGAGGAAGAATGTGGAGCACCATTTTGCATTTTTAAGAAATCCGCTACCATTATCATACTGCAGCGAATGCATGTCTGTAGGCAAAAATTAACCCTCCAGATCTAATTTGCTTGTTCTTGAGGCTGTAAATTTACTTTTCTACTGTGAAATGCTTTTCGACACGTCAAAAATGATACAGGTTACATAAAACCAACATGACCCATTGATATTAATGTTATTCATATGCTGTAATTTGAACATGGCGTCTCTTGTTGGCTGCAACTATTGGAGAGGCAACTTTGCCTTCAGACAGTATGATCACATGACCAAGAAACCCCCTTATGCTGTCATACACCCCACAGCAGAATGGATGTGGACTGAATGGTGCAAATGATGCCTCTCCAGTCCATTCATAAATCACATTTTGATGTTCACTGAAGTGGATGTCAGCCAGAAGCACATGTTAATTAATTTTGCTGACCTTTGCTTTATAATAGGACCCTACTGTGTAATTCATTTCATTATTCAAACAACTGTGTCCTTATTTATTTAAAGCCGTGTTTCCAAATCTGGTCTTTGGGGACTCACCACTGGTCAAAGTTTTTGTTCCCTTCATGTTCCCTGTGAGACAGTCCACATTTTTGCTCCCTCGCAGCTCACTATTGGGACATGGACTATCTACGGGTCCCTAAAGACCGGATTGGGAAACACTGATTTAAACAAGTCTTACGAAAATTCCTATTAGTAGTAAAGGGGAATGTCCAGTAGAGATACTGTAAGACATTGCTTGTTTTCTTCACCATTTCCATCAATATTCTAGCATACCTTAAAATAAAGTGTGCCAGATTATGATAAAGTACAATGTGTTGATTATGAATTATAATTGATTATAAAGTCAGTTTCCTTTCCTGCACCAGTGGGAAATGACGTAGTAAGAAATAGCTAGTGATAAATGACTGATTTTAGAGAATTATTTGTGTGGATTCTTTGGTTCATTTTCACACAAACTAAATTGCAATTTAAAGACTATTGTTTTAATATTTGCCAGCCTTCTATGATTCTCTCTGCCCTATTGTTCAACAAATAAATGCTGTAAAAGTACAGTTTTTAGATACTGATCAAAACATTTTTTAATTGGCAGAATGGAAATGGATTCTACTCTGAAGTATGATGAGTTATTGATTTGTGTAAGATGCAGCTCCTCTACGCTGAAGTAGTGTAGATCTGTGCCAATATTTGATGATTAAACGGCAGAACATTATTTGTCAGGTTTTCAGGCACAGTAATATAATTTCACGTAATGTTTTTCCGATTTTTTTACAGTCTGTGGTTCTGAGTGGAAGATTAAAGATGAATTCATTTAACTAATGCATCTGAATATTATTAATATTCTTACTTGATGGATGAGAGGAAATAATGTTTCATAATTTAGCTATTTTGTTCATTTTCCATTTCCAAGGTAAAATAAAACAGACAAATTTGCTGAGGATATAAGTGAAGGGCAATGGTATAAAAGTTTGAGACTGACAAATGAATCTTAATGTGCTCACCTTGCTCTCAATCATTCTTCTAGCAGGTCTTTATATGCGCTGTGATTAACTACTCAATGTGAGGGTGACATGCCAGGATATGGCTTAATTTACCTCCCAGGAGGGTAATATGGGGTGTGGATGAATCACTCATGTAAAAAACAAATAAACAGGACCAAGTATAATCACAATGTTGTGATTGCTGTACATTTTTATTTATTTAGCAGTCAATTTCATCCAAAACAACAGGCATATTTGAGATAGCAGGGTCAGACAGTCTCTGGAGCAATTGGGGGTTAAGGGCCACAGTTTGGAGCCTAATGGGGAGATTGCTCTGCCGACCGTGGGATTTGACCCATGATCTTCCAATCACAGGCACAGTTTCACAACCTGCCGAGCTGCACACAGCAAGCAAAAATGTTTGCATATAATACATAGCGCAAAAAAACATTACAATGGTTAGACAAATGGGTGCCTTCAAATGAGCTAACAGTGTGCAATTATTGTAGCACACCGTAAACAGTGTGTAATTATTAGCATTAATCAGAGGCACTACTTATTTGTATTTGTTTGACTGAAATTTACACATGTTGAGTGTTATAAAGACTCCTGCACATGTGATGCAAGCAATCTAAAGTGATGGAGAGATGCTGCATCCACTGCTGTGCTAGACAGTCGCTGATTTGAAACACTTGTTGGGACACAGGTCAGACATTTTAGATAAACAAAAGCCAGTTTGGGGGGGTGTTTATCTTTGTTAAGATCTACAGTGAACAATTCTGAGTAGGATTCCATTAGATAATTCTGCAAGATAGCTGAGGTCAGTGTCAGCTGACTAGCTTTAGGACCTGCCCAACTAAGGTGCATGGAACCTCAAGATACATTTTCATGCAACCTGCTTTGCCTCCTCTGGTGGTGGATTACAGGTTGCAGCTGCAGGTTTTATGCTTCTCTGATGAAATAACTCTGAAACCACTTCTGCCTTCAGCCTTTCAAAGGCAGAAGGACTGAGAATCGACTGTGGCAATCTCTTAACTCTGGGGTCCAAGAGGGTAGCTTTGAAGTAGTGACCACATGGGTCATCAAAGGCTGACTGAAAGCATTCAGTGAAGAATTATGTGTTGTGAAGCTTTATGAGCCTCTGGCAGAACCCTTACACCCTCTTCTTCCTGTTCATTGGCCATTGCAGCCTCAAAAGCCTGCGAACAAGGAGTCACTAGTAAAGGGATGCCACATCCTCAAACAGACTGTGAGATGCCTACCCAAAATAGGTGCAGGATCTTGACAGAGGTCTCCACGAAATGCCACTAATGGTGCGAGAGTGTGTCCCTCAAATCCATCTCTAGTGATGGCCAAATGAAGCTTCATGAACCATTCGCTGTATTTCTTGCTGAAAGAGCTCTTCGCTTTTTAGTTTTTGCATTCATTTTTGAAAAGAATGGGGTCAGAAATTATAGCAAGTGGTTCAGGAAGTTTCATTTGGTTATTGGTTATTGGTTATTTGGTAATGATTAATAATCCATCATTGTGCCCATATCAATCACTGCTTGCTTTTCTCTTTAAGTTGTACTGAAGCACATGTTGTTAGCAACATTGTAAAACTCCAAAGCAATAAGCATATTTCCAAGCTCCTCTGGGATCTCCTGGGAGTCCAGCTTTGTTTCAGGAATGAACAAAATTTTGTAAGCCACTGTAATGGTTTTAGAAAATCTCTAACACTCTGTGTACCGGAGACTGCAAGATGCTAATCTTCTAGGAATCAGCCATACATCTAAGTACATGTTTGCCATCAAGTCCTGATTTGACCATGTTAATAGCATCTCCCATAAAGAACTGAACCTCCTTTCAGCTTTTGACTTCCTGAAATGGTTCTGAAAATGATGCATGATCAGCATTTAACACACCAGAGTTAAGAACAGCTGTCATAAGCTTATGACTCGTTCCACTCAATGTGATTTGCTTGTTGCCCCCTTTACCCAAACGACAGAGAGGAAGTCGTGCTGTATGCCTTTGTGGAAAACCTACTTGTCCGAATATGTGATGTGCAACGCACAAAATATCCTTTCTGTGTTTGAAAAGTCCTTGACCTTTGCTGGTGAACCTGAGGAAGAACAGTGTGGTGAAAGTCCAAGCTTTAAGGTACCCTGCAGTGTGGTACAACAGCACTACCGGCTGACAGGAGCCTTTGTTCCACTGCAAAAAAACTCATCAAATCATAGCAAATCATCCGTACTGTGGCACTGGTGATTTCCATTGCTGTCGACCGCTTTGATAGACATGGTGCCTTGCCGTTTAAAGCAGAAGAGGTAGGTGAGGGAAAAACAAGAGGTTGTTGTAGCAGCTCATGCACCTTGAACGTGTTTTGGAGTATTAGCCAATGTATCCATTGTAGCATTGACTTGTTAAGGCATCGCTAGGGACAACCCTGCAGCCCTAAGGTGGGATTTGTTGTTACCAATTGCCAGTACATTTCACATCTATAATAATTCATCAAAAGCAAAGGGCTACCACTGGCATCTGGGAGCTGGCTAATGTAATTACGCCTGTTGGGATAATGTGGCCAGGTCCCGCCATGTTAGAACTCCCTCTCCTCATCTACACCAAGCTGTTCCGGGAGCTTGCTAAATACATTCAGTCACCACTGCTCAGCTCCCTCTGCCTTCACGCCATCACCGCCGGCCTGATCAGACCCCTCCACCATCAATCAGGCACTGGCTCAGAGGCGAAAACCAAAAACCACAAAAAAAAAAAAAACACAAAGTCAGGATAAATGACTGCAGATCCCAGCAGCCTTGGGCCTTGAAGGAACACCATACATTAGCGCCTGTGAAGATATGCACATACTTTCAAAATCACAGGAGCTCAAATGGGATCCAAAAAAAAAGATACAGCATGACAAAGGTAGTGTGAGTAAAACAAAAAAAAACTTTATTTTCATTAACAGTGACAGGACACACAACTAATAGCTTAAGAATGCCACATGAAGGATCCTGCAGAGTAATTTCTCTCAAAATACCCCCACAAAGCATCTGTCTCTTTTATCACTTTAGACTGGATATGTTCTGACATCTCTGGTTATTCTGGCCTATACTGTGAGCTATTTATCACGTATTTCAGCAAAAAAAAAGTTCAGAGTTTGTTTTTCATATACATGTTAAGCAATTGTATTGTATTATATACATCCATAGAAACAAACACATGTTATTCATTCCATACAGTTAATTTATGATTTGTGGTTTTGGTACGCTGCTACAGTAGGTACTGTTTCCCATTTTTTGATAATTTGTTTTTGTTTTGTTGCTTCTGGAAGATCATAAGTCACTGTAGAATACTCTACGACAAAGATTCAATAGATTCAATTTCATCACAAAGTAATAAATACTTATGACCGCTCCATATGTGAAAAAAGAATATCCGCAAACTTTTCTTAAGGAACTACATTTATGATATTTTATCCATTTGTCCTCCCACCTATCTTCTGAGTATATTTTTCGGTCAGGGATGTGTGATGTTATTATATTTTAAGTTAAAACTATACGTTCTCTGTATTAACGATCCCTAATGATCATGCTTGCAAACACAAGAAGAGGGCTGCAGATGACGAGGCTACAGATTCCATTTGCTGAAGCTTGCAAATCCACAGAAAATAATGTTTCTTTGTTACTTTCCTGTTATTTGTAGAAAACAAAACTATAATAAAACAGGGACTTTTTGATCCAGCTTGTACATAGAGTACACTGTCAATAAGGGCATAGGCTTGGTTTCGGCATTGGTGGGGGAAAAAATCAGCTCTGAAATCCTACCCCCACAAACACACATGGGACTGCCTCAATATTAATAGGGAGATGTCCTTACCGTCCATACCCAAATCTACACCCATGTTCTATCTCTCTCTCTCTCTCTCTCTCTCTCTCTCTCTATATATATGAGATCACTCAAGAAATAACGGGATTCCTCAGGACTGGATTGAGACACTATATGTGGTTAAGACCATAAA
>JAABNY020000032.1:12631605-12649658 GCA_015164015.2 Brevimyrus niger
GATAGATAGATAGATAGATAGATAGATAGATAGATAGATAGATAGATAGATAGATAGATAGATAGATAGATAGAGATAGATAGATAGTCAAAAGTGCAGTCAGGTGGTGTGTTACTGTGGGTTAGGAGCCTGTGTCTATAATTGGAAGGTTGCTGGTTCAAATCCCCTGTGGCTGGCGAAGTAATGTGTCTAGGGGCGCTGTCTGACCCTGCTTTCAGATGCTCAGCTGTAAGCTGCTTTGAATGAAAGCATCTGTGGAATAAGTAAATATACATATTGAGGAGCGCAAGGGATATTACATAAAAGTAGAGCTAGATTCTGATTTCTGCTATTTCGGAGCTGACACAGTCAGGCATTCTGCTAGAAGCCAGTGGCCTTGATGAGATACAGGACCTGGCGAGGTCACTGACGTAAGGGACTGTTTCCTTGGCAACCTTGTTTTTCCAGTACCAGCTTGATTTGGACTCTGACTGGTAGCCAGTGGGTTTGGTAAAAGTGAGCATTTAGAGGTGTAGTTATTCAGGAAATTAATAAATCACAGAGATGTTTATAAAGATTAACTCAAAGCACCAGATTAATAAACAATCAGAATTGAAGGTAGTTCCTTTATTTGGTTTTTTTCTTAAATATCATACTGATTTGCAGAAACTGGCCACACCATATTCCTACCATACCCTTACTGCCACAGATTGTCTGCTTTAAACGGCCTGTGCTCCAGTAAATTTCCAAAGGCGCAGACGTAATATTTTGGCATTCTCCTATTTACTACTGAGGAGGGCAAATAGATCAAACATTTATCTTTCCACATTAGTCTTTGCTATGAGATTACCTTCCCTGTTTGTTGTTTTTGAGGTAATTCCAAAGACAATTAAACTTTATGAAAGTTTTTAGCTGCAGGGGCCACCTTACAAACACAGGATGAAACATTATAAAGAAAAACTGAAGATAAATGTTTGCAGTGTCTTCAGCCGATGGTGGTTTTGTTAAATGCAGTTGGATTGCTGTGGGTTGTAAGCTGAGGAGCGTGGTTAAAGCATAAATCGGAAATATGCCTCTGATTCGCGTGCGCTGGAAATTCAAATACACAAGTGTGTTCAGTGTGACCTTTTAAAACTTTTCATTGTGACATCCCCACCCCTCAGTACCTAAGTAAACAATTTTTAGTGATGTTTGCTGTGTCAATTTGAGTTTTGTCTACTTTCACTATGCGCCATACTTCATCCTGTGCTTTACAAACTCATAGACAGGTATGCATTTTTATCAAATATGTCTGTCTGCTCTAGAAAAGCACATCAACCGGCTTTCATTTGCTGGAATTTATCGCTCCTAAAATATCTGCGATGCTCTAGGAAAATTGGCCGGGCGTTATGTTACATAACTTCAGGCTTTTGCAAATCATCTATAAAACAAAAGCACTCCTTCTTCAGCTTTTGCAGAAGATCTCAATTTATCCATAGTGCATGGACGCCAGCATTAACCCTGTGACTTCCTCACTTGCTTAACCTGAAATCTTAATGGTTTCCTGACATGCTTAACTTGAAATCCATGCAGTTACCTCACTTGTGTAACCTGAAATTCAAGTGACTTCCTCATTTGCTTTACCTGAAATCCATGCAGTTTCCTTATTTGCTTAACCAGAAATCCATGCAGTTTCCTCACTTGTGTAACCTGATATCTAAGTGGTTTCCTCATTCACTTAACCTAAAATCTAGGTGGTTTCCTTCCTTGCTTAACCTGAAGGTTTAGTGGTTTTGTCACTGCCTCCATGAACACCTAGGTCTTGGTAAGATTATCTCATCTTCAGATCAAAGCTCCCCTCCCTTATTTAGCTGACCTTCCCACATCCCTTCAGGGGGGAAGTGATGTCATTGGCTGGACTATGGGGCTCTTCCCAGACCCACTTCTCTCTTGTCGATTTTGAATCTTCCTCCTAGAAGGAAACCTCAGCAGATCATTATTCTCTTAGGGATAGTTTTTTTTTTTTTTAATAATTTTTGGTTAGCATCATTTGACCACAAAATGCTTCCTAACTTTTTTTTATAAACAACCCCATAATCCAGTAAGTCTAACATAAGTGTCTGGAGGAAAACATATTCCTGTGATGGACTGGCTATGTGTGTGTGCCCCGCCACGGGCTGGCGCCACATCCGGGGTTGTTCCCTGTCTTGCACCTGTAGCCTAGATGATAGGCTCTGGACCCCCTGACTCTGAATGGTACAAGCAGTTATAGAAAATGGATGGATGGATGGATTGGCATTATGTCCAGAGTGTCCCCTCCCTTGTACCATGTTCTTCCTGGGATAAACTTTCACTATGACTTCATTGGACTGGAGCATTTGGAAGACTTATGGACAGTCATACAGCATTCAGGTATTAATCGATACAATATAATTTTGAGTAAGATTTCAAAATATATTATGTAATGTTACAATGTACAGTAATGTTTCATTGTTTGAAACTACAGCAAGAGCATATCTACATATGAATGTAAAATCAGTAAATTTGCTGTTTTTGCTGTAAGTTCATATCTGACCTGAGAAGGGAAAGACGTCACGTGGAAGGAGCATTTACCAGAATGAATCTTGTTAGTAATCAAACACAAATAGCTTATTAAGTGGAAAAATCAACAACACGCTGGTACACTGATTACACATTTTACACACACTGTTGCCTAGCTATCCCTGTAACCCTGGTACAAAACCATAAACGATTGTTTGACTCTCCTCTGACCTGCATGCATTTTTGTTCCTATATGGCAGTGTTTCCCAGTCTGGTCCTCTGGGGCCCACAGACAGTCCATGATTTTGCAAAAATATGAACTGTCTGGCAGGGAGCTTGGAGGGAGCAAAAACATGGAGCTACAGTGGGACCTTGGGGAGCGGATTGGGAAACAGTGCTATGTGGAAATTAATGTTTTACAATGCATACATATCTCATTTTCAAACTTTCATGTACTTTTCCACCAAATTCTTTTTTTAATTGTGAAACTGAAGTTGCATCTTATTTTGTTTAATGTCAAAATTTAATATTCATGATGAAACAAAATGCTTTTCTTTTCTATGTTTAAATATTTAAATACTAAACTTTTGAAATAGGTTTGCTAATGCTTGCATGCAAAGTCACTTTATCCTATAAATATAGTCTGTGTGCATCACTGATAAAACACAAGTTTAAAGAGCTTGAGCATAGAGGCAGGGTGTTTACTGTGAGACTGAAACCTCCAGGTTAACCTCCAGGCCTAATCTCCTCATTAACATCTTGTACTTTGCTTGTATTCTCAAAACCATATTTATCTGAATAAATAAATAAATAAATAAATAAATAAATAATCTCCAGTATAATCATTATCTCCAAAACCATAACAAGAATATACCTAAACAAAAGTAATAAAGAAATAAAAAACAAAAAAAATTAGCCCCACACTTTGTTGGTTTGTGTATGAGTCTGTCTCCTGTGACTGATTGCAGTCCCATCCAGAGGATCCCCTTGTGTCCTGGCTTCCTAGAAAAACATTTATCTGAGATGGTTTTATAGATGATTTGATGTATTGATGGATGTTTGTGTCATACTAGTCAGAAAAGCATATGCATTTTAATCTCTGAAAAGCAAATTAAGGTTTCTTAAACCTCTGTGTTAATAGTAATCAAGGGAGTGCAGCAAAAATGTAAATGTTGTTCTTAATGCGTTTGTGTTTGGTAATTTATGACTGAGTCACTGAAGCTGCTGTAGGAATGCATTCAAATCTGTTACATATGTTTACTGTTTTGTGTTTATGTAATTATTGAAAAATAGAACAGTGTGGTTCTTTATCTTCATCTTTGGTCCATCCAGCCTCTCTATATTCTTCAGCTAAGATCTGCAGATGGTGGATTGGAACAAAATTATCAATTCTCAGTGTGGTTGGAGTTTCACAACCACTATTTTGGCACAATTACTATTTCTATAGCTTTCCCAAGCACACCACAATGTCAAAATACAATTTACAGAAGTACAGTTAATAAAAAAATTCCATTCAATTCACACCTCAAACTCACACTTTAGGTGGTGATACCTTTGAATGAAACTGCTGAATGAGGGAGACGCTTGACTTATATTTGTTGACATTTATGGGATGGTACCTGTTATGAATGCAGGTATTTCATGCTTACAGGGAGGCGAGGAAGTGCTTCTACAGAAATGAAACTTCCAAGTTTGCTTGACGCATCGCTGGCTTTCCTGTTATTGAGGGTAAGTCGATGGATCCAATTTGCTTTGTTGCTGTAAATTATGTGTTTAAAAACATGGCAACTGTTTCGCACAAAAGGGTCAGCATGGGCTTCAGCAGGAGCCACATGGGGGGGAACACGAGTAACTCACTCATTTAACAAAGTGATGCTGGATTTTTACTGAAGCTTTTAGAAACATTACAGTCACTATCTTATTTATGCGTAAGACTTCAGTTTAAGGTGTGCGCTTTAACTATTAATAAACTGTGACTAATAATTTTGTAATAGATAGAAATATTCATCACAAATTCAGAAATGTATTACATTCATATCTTACAAAACAGCTTGTAAAATGCTTGCAACAATCCAATGGTTTAGTAAGCATACGAAATTCAGCATATAGTAAATAAACGTATTAAATACTTCATGAAACGAGTAACAAATTTTTGTAATACATTTCACAATTTGATCTAAGTGAATCTTTTTATTTACTAAAATACAATGATGGTATTATTTTGAGTGTGTTAATAGTTATGGAGTAGGCCTTTACACTGAAGTGTTAGCAGTATTTCTATCACAGGTCTAGAGCTAATACACCAGCTGATCTCTTCTGTCACAAACAGCAGTACTGCACCTTATTATTTAAAGCAGTGTTTCACTGCCTGATTCTTTGGGTCCCAAAGAAGGTCCATGTTTTTGAGAGGTCTGTGGGTCTCCGAGGACCGGACTAGGAAACACTCATTTAAAGTTTGTAAGTTCTACCAAGGTGCCTAGACTAACCATATTTAATAAAATTTTAACCCCATCCCCCACAGCTACTGGTACAGTAGGTAGGCCTCTGACAAGTGAAATAGCCCGGGGGCCTCTGACCATGTTAAGTGTCTCTGCTTCACATATTGGTACCTCAATATAGCTACATTTAAATGTAACATATTTAAAGGACCCCTTTGTATGAAGTGACATACAAGGCAGCAATTGGCTCTGGATGCTCTGACCCTGAATGGTACAAAAGGTTACAGAAAAGTCACAAAAATGTCACAAACGTTTATGTTGTCATGGAGTCAGCTAGGCTGAGCTTACAATTAATGTACAGGTACAAGAGTATGCAGATCTGGAGCAGGTGCCATGAATCAGCTATACATATACATTACACACAGGATTAGAGCATAACAAGACTATTCAAGGGGCCATACTGTAAGTGCAACATAAGAGCATTTAAGGAACAATCAGATTAGTAGAGGAATTCGTAGAATAGATGGGTTTCTTGATGGTAGAGAGGGAATCAGGTGACCAGATGTGGTTGTGTAGCTCTTTCCACCACCGTGGAACCACACAAAGAACCATCTGGAGTGGCATTTTTTTCATCTGCTGCGGGAGGCTCCAAGCACTGTTCCTTTGCTGAAGGGGGACATTATTTGAAACACAGATCTTGGGGAGCCTTTTTAGTGGAGATCCAGTGATGGGCCCCGTAAGCCAGTGCCAATAGGGTGACGTGAGCACCAATAGCGAGCCAGTGAGGGGAGACAAGAAGAGAATGTTTTTTAAAGCTTCTGCACAATTTGATGGCCCAATCTGGTGTCCTGCCAGTAGAGGATTCCAATAGTCAAGTCATGGGATAACAAGTGCTTGGAATAGAAGCTGAGCTGCAAACTGAAAGGTCTGATCTTCCTGAAGTTATACAGGGTAAGTCTATAGATCAGGAGCTATCTATATCCTAAGTGGAATCACTAATAGAATATGATTAGCTATGGGTAGCTACAATATTTTTGAGCTCAGGAATATTTAAAAGTTTGTGTTTCTTTTCTTCAGTTTTTATCTGACTTGGGTGGCTAAGCTATCATAAAGACATAAAAGACATAGGTGAGATGCAGCGTCATTATGCCTGGCTTCTGTTCTGTGTTTTTATTTTTAATGTGGCTTCCACTCCACGCGCCGTCTCATCAGGACGGCTGATTAGAATGACACCTGAAAGGACTTTAACCTTTGCTGTCACAAAGGGTTCATGAAGGAGAATTTACCCAGTGATGTTTACTTTCATGTGATTTTCAAGTTTTTCAACAAATCCCCTGGAAGTATTTTCAAAAGGTAGTATTGTCTTTTTTTCAGAAAACCAGGATATGTTAAAAATATTCAGTTAAAAAAATTATCTGTCATGATTTTGACACATTTCACCATCTTTTTGTTGATGTTGATTCACATTAATGGCAAACTGCACATTATGAAGCAAACCCTGAAATTTTCATTCCCATTTATACCTCATGCTCCTAATGGTACCATCGTCTTCAGATATAAATATATAAATATAAATACTCATATGTTGACTTTTATGCTTCAATATCTGTTTAATGTCGATAAAGCAGCCCACATGATACATTTTAGAACTTTCTATAAAGCAGAGATTGCAGCTATATGTTGTGCTGAATGGCACATCAGATATGGGATTAGAAGGTCATCAGATCGATGTCCAATTGACCATTTTGTCTAGTACCATCAAGTAAGGAACTTAATAGCTGCTTTTATCCTTCCTGCAAAATATTCTATGAAGCCATAGTTGAAAAATACCAAGATGTGTGAATCTTTCCTGAAGAGGGCATCTGATAAGTAAATGGTAATGCAAAGTGCAACATTTCCATCAAATATGCTATCAGTGGCTTTCACGGTACATTTTCACACAATACGTCCACACAGGGAGTCCATTTACACAGTTATTATATTATTTTTGAATTTATGTCATATGTGCAGTCAAGCTATGCTATTTCCGGAAATTTCCAATAAAATTCCAATAAGAAATCTTAGCTGTTAGTGTGTCCACTCTAGTACCTATACCAGATATTTACCTGCCCTTGACAACAACCGTTTATGCTTTTTAAGAGCTATTTTGATTACAGTACGCAGTAATGTTGACAAAGATAAAATTGCATAATAAAAATACAATTTACGGGTTTGTGTCGGTCATAGAATCAGTAATTTATTTTCACGGCTCAGCAGTCTTCTCTTTCTTCTTGTGGCTGACAGTGAATCCGCAATTCTGTGGGTAATAAGACTGAACTGTAATGGACGGTTTACCATGCATGATACGACTGTACTGGGGGGGTCTAACCTGCTTGTGTTTTAGCGTGCAAGGTTGACGGTCCCCATAAAATAAACCCTTCAAAGACATTCTCTTCAGGTGGAGATGCTTCGGGAGTTACACCATGATCTATGGTTTAACTGCACAGACCATCCTTTCTGTATATGTTGAAGGAATCAAGGCCTTCAAAACAAAGGTTCTGAGTGTTGTGAAAGGAAGACTAAACTGATTCTTTACATTTTGGGTAGGGCTACGTATTTTTTTACGAGCAAGTTCAGATTTTAAATTCTCTCCATTTGAAGTCTAATGTTTCCCTAATGAGATCCGTCCATCCATCCATCCATCCATCATGTAAAAGCTTATCTTGGTCAGAGTAAAGGGCAGTTCTGCAGCCTATCTCAGACTGCATGGAGCACAAGTCTCAAGTACACCCTGGAAGAGACTCCAGAATATGTGACTGTAGTTACCATTATTTAGTCATTCCATTAGCTTATCCCTATACTGAGATGATTTGAACTTCCACGCGACCACAGTCTATATCATCATTCATTAACATCTGAGAGAAACTTTAAAGTGGATTTGGAGATTATCACAACTAGTAAGTCCGTCCTGGGGCTTTATGGCTGTAGCTCAATTTTATGTGAATACTGAAATATATTTACCCATGGGCTATTACTGTTGAATTAAAGTCAAGTCCATTCATCCATATTCCAATTCACAAGCAGCATTGGGCACAAGAGAAGGGTACAGTCCAGAGGGAATGCCAGTCCATCACAGGGAAATGAGATGCTAAGTAGCCTGACTGCATGGTTTTCCCCTCCAGGGGGTGGGGTGGAGTAATAGGTGGAGTACTAGGAGAATACCACCTTAGAGTAATAGGTGGAGTACTAGGAGAATACCACCTTAGTGTAATAGGTGGAGTACTAGGAGAATACCACCTTAGAGTAATAGGTGGAGTACTAGGAGAATACCACCTTAGACTAATAGGTGGAGTAATCGGTGGAGTACTAGGAGAATACCACATTAGAGGTGAAATCCTGACTTAAAAACAACATGGTGTTGTCCACTCTTCTGCACCTTGCATGGTACATGATGGGGGTGTTTTGTGCCATTTACAGGTTAGTGCCCAGACCAGTGCTCAGGCTCAGACCGCAGAATACTGAGACAGGGATGAGTCATGTCATAATAAAGTCAACTATATAATTCTTCAGCTCATCACATTACAGCCATTAAGAAATAAGTAACTTCAGGATCTACCAAAGATGGTAAGTACCCCAGAGTTGCTGTGTTCTGATAGCCTTCTGTATTTTATAGGAATAGCTCCTAGAGTTTCAAAGCGGACAATCAATGCTTGCAATGCAAAATATGTTTTTGACGGGTAACACAAATACCTCACACATCCAAGGTGAGAGGTTCTCCCTGAGCTTTGTCTTCCAGTCCAAACACATGCAGCTATGATAATTGGTGCCTCTAAACTTCCCTTATAGTATGTGTGCTCTGCATAGGACTGGCACCCAACACTTACCACAGCCTTGTACCCTCTGCTCTCTAGGATTGGCTCCAACTCCCCTGCAACTCTTGAAAATATATATATTTTTTTTGGAGTCAGAATGCAAGGTCAGCTGGTGTGCACAACCACTGGAGCAATTGCTGGTTAAAGGTCAAATGAATGGCAGCATCAGTCTGCCAACTTTGGGATTCAAACTGGTGACCATCTGATCATGGGATTAGAGTCCTAACCTGCCAAACCACACACCACTACTTAGAGTAAGCATTTATATGATAGGCAGATGGAGCAGTTGAGCATATTTAAGTTAAATCAGGGAAAAGTCCATAAATCTTCTAGAATTATATGAGAGTTGGGAAAGAATACTGGTCTTCAACTAGATTCTGTTCAAGCATAAACTGTCTAACAAAGACTTATCTGAACATGCATTTTTATTAGTACTAGACAGAGATTAATGTGTCTGAGACGTAGTTGTACTTTGTGAGGATGAATTGCTAATTCTGCTGTGAATTCTCTGGCTAATGGAAATCTTTTCACTCTTGGTAACATCCACGGTCATCGACTGAATGCCAAAGGCTAGCATTAAGCAGAAGAGAAACAGTCCAGATGTTCAACTTTTAACGGAAATGAATGTACAGAATAGTGATCGTTTTTAAAAGCAGTGCCTTTTTAGATAAACCCTATGAAATGTTGAACCACTTCTTCACCTAATGAAGTGCCAAACAGGAACTAATCTGCCTTCACTCAGACTTTATATGCACTACACACCCAGCACCTGTATTCCAGGAATTCACATGCACTGAAATCCATGAAAACCTGTCTAAATGGTTCATCATTCCTCATACCCAAGAAAACATAAGATGAAACTGTGCAGTCTTTATATATAAGAACATAGACCTACATCAACGCTAGACAAGTTAAATCTATATAAAACAGACCAGATCATGTCTTCACAGTGCACAACCCAAAAGTTTCTCAGTAAATGCTAATTTTCTCACTCAGGACTATATTGTAGTCATGTCAGATGTGTTCATGACTGTGTTTCAGTCATGATTCGCAATTCAGCATTTAGTCTGTGGACCGCATTAGCAGTGCCATTTACATTTACCACACTACATTCCCCCCGCGACAATTAACTGATCATGAAGAATTACGAGGTTTATTATTCCCTAGGAATTTATGGCACTTCTTTGCATTTACCTTCGGTGCTAATCTGCTAATCATCCCCTCTTTGCAGTTGTATTCATCACTTGGGTGTCCCTCATTGCACTGAAGATGAGATTCGAAATTCGGAAGGAAACGCCCTGGCCTCATTGTTGGGCAGATGGTTATAACTTTGCAGCAGATGGTGTGTTGTGTTGATTTTTTCGCAGGGCTGCTTGTTGATGAACGTGGTACAGAGAATGGTTCAAAATTTACTACCACACTTTATATTAGTGTAAATAATTGATTCTCCGGCGGCATATCTGGAGATCATTATGTTTTGATGTGTTGCAACATTGCTTCTCACCTACTGTTATAATTGTAGCTGCAATTATACAACAAAGCAGAGCTTGTTTTTCCCATTTAATGTGCTGTTGTTTCACAAGCATTTAAGCATTTTTCCTACTCCCTATAAAGATATGGTTTCATATAAAGATATTCATCTTTGGAAAATCTTCTAGACAAGTATGTATGATTAAATTATGGGGCAGTTTGCTTTTACCATCTATAAGAGCATTCTTGTTATTCATATTTATGGTAGTATTGATATTCTTATTTAGTAATTTTATCAGTGTGATTAAATGTTTGAAATGTTATGAGTCATAAACATTCATCAAAACATGATAAAATGTTATTTGCAGAATATTAAGTGGTGTATTAATACAGGATATAAACAAACCTACATGTTAATTTATAAAATATTAGTAAAAAATCTTTCTGATTGAAAGATTAAAAGGACTAAACCTAACTAATGCAGCATTTAAGACAAGATAAGGGCAAGAAGGATTATATTTACACTGAACAGCTGTAACATTAAAACCACTGACAGGTGAAGTGAATAACTCGTTACAATGGAACTTGTCAAGAGTGCCATTATATATAGCATTGCATTGCATTATGTTTATAAACAAGTCCAATCTATGAAGGCCCACTTTGAAACTTAGAGGACTTAAAAGATCTGCTTCTGGATACCACAGAGGAACTTCAGACGTCTTGTGCAGTCCATGCTTTGATGGGTCAGAGCTGTTTTGGTGGCATGAGGGAAACACACACAATATTATGAAGGTGGTTTTAATGTTATAGCTGATCAGTGTACATGTGTGTATATTTGTTAATTCTGTATTTACAGATAATATAAAACGTATAAGTTAACTGTTACGTGTCATACCGTGCAGGACAAATGACTCAGGAGCAGATGTTTAGGTAAAACTAAAGGGGTTTTATTAGAACTCAAATCAAACAGAAGGAACTGAGCCTGGAAACAAACAGGACCATGTTGGGTCAAAATGGGAGGACTGAAATAGAGAAGGACACAGGCAAACAGGAACACATTAATGCCTGGACTGGGGAGCACAGGACTGGGAAGCACTTAAATACATGACTTATGAGGGAGGAAACAAGAAGCAGCTTGGAGTGAATAATGCGAGGATTACGAACGGGAGGTAAGACTAATGATTAATAGGCATAGTGGAGGTTAGTTTTCTATTAAATTAATTCATTAAATTAATTCAAATATCATCATCATCATAATAACATGATGGTAAAATTGTTCATCTTACCTGTTTTGTACATTTTGATCAAAACGTATTTTATTCAAATGGATTTTAGCAGAAACCACTCACACTAGGAACCACTACTTTATTTCTTCCACTGAAGTTAGTCTATGACAGTAATATCTATCCGTGTTCCAGCCTTTCATCCTGTACTGGATTGCCTGGAGTTTATCCCAGGCAGCAGAACACATTGGATAGTGCCAGTCTATCTCAGAACACAAACACACAGAAACTCGCCTAACCAGATATCTTTAGACAGCAGGAGAAAACCTGCAGATTTGATGGAGAATATGCAGACTCCACAAACAAAGTAAGGTGGGATTCAACCTCATACCCTTATGGTGCAAGGCTATACTGTTGCCTACTGAGTCACCATGCCACCCTCCACATATCATTACTAAAATATGCACAGAAATTATGTATTGATTTACAATGTGAGAATATTTTGGCCAACTGCACGAAATACTGTGCACCACCACTGACTAAACAATAAATAATTAAGTATGATTTATTTGAATTCTATGTGGAGAAATTATAATGGAACATATAATGTTCTGCACTTGTGGTTATATAATAAAGTTGAAAGTAGCATATCAGCATATAGCTACAGTTTTCCTTTTCTATAATAATAGGATGAGAAAGGTCAAACCGCTACAGAAACAGATGGAAAATGGGTTGAACTTCCCATTGTCAGAGAGTCACAGGGCAGGATAGTGATCTTCCTTAGAATGCCGCCACCAAGGGTCTGCTTGATATTCTTGAGGGTGCAGGTTCAGAGGGGCCTGTTCAGTTAATCCATCCCAAATATATTGCAATAATACTTCCTTATGTTGGCTAAATATATGCAAATTTGTGTGTATTATTTTCCCATGCAGATACAGTGCTACAAGAATCAGAAACCACAAAGGTTGATTAGAGGATACCTTTTCATTGTGAAGTTAATGGACAGTTCAGATTTATTGCCTGTGTGTGTGAAGGGGGAGAAGAAACTGAGATGAAAAGTAAAGCGTACTAAGGGATTATACTTCAGGAAGTCATCTTCATTCAGCTGGCTCAGCAGGTTAGGGTGGTGTGCCTGTGATTAGAAGGTCGCCAGTTCAGATCCCAGGGTTGGAATGATTTCACTGCTGGGTCCCTGAGCAAGACCCTTAATCCCCAATTGCTCTAGGGACTGTCCAACCCTGCCTTCTCAATTTCATGTTGTTCTGGGCAAAAGCATCCACTAAATGAATAAAGTGTAAAGACTGGAAACTTGGAGCAAATTAACCAGATCACAAAAATTAAACTGGGAATTGGCCTTAAAAAGAGAAATAAAGGCCTTGGATTAACCAGATCAAACTGAATGTTATTGAGAATCTATGGACTATATATGTAAATGGAACAAGGAGTGAAGAATATATACAAAGTGCATAGAGGCATTTAAAGGCTAAAATTTAAACATTGGACTCTCTCTCCCATAACCCAAATGTCATTTAAAGTTAGATAAAGCAGCAACAAAACATTTTGGCACACAATAAACTTTACCTTTGCAAAAAAAAAAAATCACATCCACTTTAGTCCAGTCATGGCTATAAAGAAAATGGGGAAAAAAATATTAAGGAATGTCAACACAATACATTATTGCATGCACCCTGTCAAATAAATCATGGCAAGGCTGGAAATTGAGTGCTAAAATTCCAAGAATAGGCTTCCAAGTTAATTCAATAATTTCCATAAGAAAGCTTGTTGTACACTATGAAGGATTAAGCAGAACAGACTGGCAAATCATCCAGGCCTTTGAGATGTCCAGCCTCACAAGAGATCTTAATGGAATTACTTAAAAGGCAGTAATCCATATAGAGGTAATCAAAAAAGGATCTTTCTATTTGATAATATGGCATAAAACTGTCTGAACAATACAACCAGTGAAGATTATCCCAACCTTCATATAAAATATTTGCACTGGTGGGACATGGCTTAAATTAATGGTGGGGATGCATCACCCCTAATAGAGAATATGTTTGCTGTTTGTCTTGTTGGAGACTGTTAATGCATTTTACATGCTACATTACAACAAATTAGTAAATAACACTATCTTCATTAATCCATCCATCCATCCACCAAACAGTTGGGAGCATCATACTTTAATGTACTTCCCATTTGTGCCATTTATATTGTCAGCTTCCTCCCTTCAACCCTGAGATTTATACAGAAATTCAACGTTCATAAGGGAAACGTGACAGTGTGTTTGCTCAGAAAATCCCTCGTCATCACAGCTGTGCTGCGGAGGCGAATGGTTAGATGACTAGCATGAACAAATGATTTTACGTGGTAATGATTTAATTTAAATTTGCCGCCGGATACCACTGGGTACATCAGCATAAGACCATTAAATACCAAGTGAATAAATCACAGCCAGACCTTGTCTGTAATATTAGATTCAAGAAGAATGTGCCCCTCTACAGTGTCTTTGTCCTCTGTATATCAGAAGGGGATGTATTGTGTAGGCAAATCTTTTAAAATTTATCAGTAGAGGTTTTCTGCTAGATTTTCAGATGCCATTCAGCTGGAACACGCGCCCTTTCACTCAAGCGGAGATTGTATTAGCCAGCCTGTAACGTGGATAAGAGCCTTCCTTTCTCTTTAAGGTACTCCTGTCTGTCTTTGGCCAAGTGGTTTTCTCAAAAACTGGAGTTCCACTTTCCAGAATGATTCATTGACACAAATGGCATTTTATACGCATTGGAAACCTGATAATTTCAATGCTGCGCACAGCAGTACAAAAATAAGGGTCACCAGTCAGACTGCAGTCCGGATATTTCAAAGACACGCCATTGATGTTATGTATCATTTTCCACTTCAGAACAAATGCTTAACGAGAAAATTGCGTTATTCACTGCATTCCTTCAGACAGAACTTCTGTAGCTGAATCTGAATTAAAGGCCTGCATCCTAAAGGATTTTTTTTTTTGCCATTCGGATAATAAGTATAAAATAAATTTAACATTGCAGTGTCAAATCCAGCAGCGTTGCTCTATTAATGGAATGTTTATTACTGAGAATACTTTTAGAGAACAGGGGATAATTATTGAAATTGCTTAAATTGAACATTTCAACATTTACCATGACTTTCTTTATAATGCACATTTCTATTGCACGTCACTAACACAAATATTTCAAAACCCTTAACATATAACATAGCAACAAATGCATTAGTCTAAGAATCTTACAAGGACCTGATGATGCAGTTCCTTATTAAACAGCTCCTCTGAAACGGCTCTCTGTCAGTCTGGATTCCCGCTCTGCTCAGATCGCCAGGGCTTCATCATACAGAATCGCATTCGTTTTGCCATTCATCATCTGATCCCACTTTGCATAATGACTCCTCACTCCTAATATAGACATGTGTGTCGCTTTTATGACTTTTAGCTACAAAATAGCATGGCAAGTGTAAAAAGGGTGGGTCGATTTTCAGTTTCACCTGGAAAAGTATGCTGGATCGAATGAGCCCTTGATATTACATCTATACAAGGCTTATGTCACAGTGACTCTCCACGGGATAAGTGCTATGGAAGATGAATGGATCAGACCTACTGCTTCTGAAATGTACAATGTACACAGGAGGCACCAAGATGGAAGTCGTGATAGTTTCCAGAGGAAATGGAATTACAGCAAAACGTTGTAGAACTGATATTTATTGATTAGTTTCTTTTTTAAAAGATAATGTAATTTGAGTTTTCTTCTTCTGGCATAAAATAAGACACCTAGCAATTTGTATACCTGTTATGCCATATGGAAGCATCATGAACAGCTGGGGGAGGGGGGTGATCACCAAGTGTTTTGAGTGTGGGGAAAACCCTGGAGACCAGTGGCAACCTGGTAAAAACTTACTAAACTAACTTGACCAGATAAAACTCAATTGAATAAAAATCTGTGACTGCAATGGAAAAACTAAAAACACAAGAACTCTTGTATTTTGCTTGGTAACTCATAGTTATGGTTGGAAAATGAATGAGTGGTCCCCATAAAGATATGTTTACCTAACATGTGTGTGTGTGTGTGTGTGTGTGTGTGAGCGTGTATGTATGTGTATGTGTATATATATATATATATACACACACACACACACACACAGACATATAGTGCCAATAATAATTTTAAAAACTCACCAATGCTATAAAACATTTTTGTATGTTATTTGTCCTTACTGATCTGTTATTTAATGTTACTTGTTATATGTAGTTTAAGTCTGAAGGGAGGCACGCAGGAAGTATTTTATAGTACATGTACAAATAGAAATAAAGCTTTCTGAATCCTTTACAAATTAATCAATTGCTGTCGTTAAAGTGACTGGTAAATGATAATCAGTGATTCTCTTGATTCTTTGAAAGTCAGTGCCCATTAGAGATTAGTGTTCATGTCAGGAATTGCCCATCATCTTCTGGTTTGCCAGCAGAGCAAGGTGTCAGGGCCAGCAACAGATTTTAAAATAAATCATGCAGGTTAAGCAGCTGTTCTGTAGACAAACATCCCTCTTTCCTGATAACATGTAAAACACTGATCAGCAGTAAGTCCTGGCAGTCTTATCATAGTCCTGCAACAGTCAAACTTGATTCTGAATATCCCTGACTCTCTCTGCACATGTGTATGTAGCTTTAACATTATTTTCACACTACGGCATATTTAGCTTGGCACTGTGACTATCATGTGTCACGGGGTGTTACGGTTGTCATGATGCTCAACAGCCTCAGCCAGGGAGGTCAGGGAAACTGGCGTGATTCACCCTGGGCAGAATCAGACCTTCCCAGACTGCCTACACATGCTTTTGCTGACCACAGCTATCACTTCAGCTCAACAGCACATCTCTGGAGCGTAAGATTAAACAAGGTTACCTAGGAAAATTTCACAGAAGCACCAGAGCAAAAAATTGACATCGCATTCAAACCTTCCGGAGCAGAACAGTGATGTGACATAGCTTCCTGTTAAACCACAGAGCCACCATAATAAGCACAATTATTATATTTTTTTTATTTCTTTTCATTGTTTATCAAATTATATATAATTGCATATACAGTGGGGAATTTAGAAGCAAAATATCTTAAAGAGATGAGTAAGCTGAGTAAGAAAATAATACATTATTAACCATCTGAAACACCACTAAATGGTTTTAAAATATAGAACCATACATGAAATATGTATAACAGTGATACTCTGAGATGGTTCATTACCATAAAACATATGGGTCTCACCGAAGCAAATTTTTAATGATTGTTTGCACAGGGTAAAAGGAAACCTAATTAATTTTGACTTGAATGTCATATTGATTATATGGCTGCATGACTAAACCTGTTCAATAAAATTTTGGGGTTTTTCAAAATTAATTATCCTCTCTGGGACTCAGAATATCTATGCATTATTTTGTTTGTTTCTAATACATTGTCAAAGGCATTTACTACCAAGTGGAACATACACTCACAACTGGACTGTTTGGTGCCTGTAGATTACTGCAGACCACCAAAGGTACTGAACGCTTTGGGACGATTCTGGGAGTTCTCTAAGATGACCTCCCTTATAATGAAGTGTTTTGAAAGGCTGGTTAACGACATCCGCTGCATCATCTCTATGACTATCAATCCACATCAGTTGGCCTATCACCCAAATGGATCGACTGACGATGCTGGTATTGTCCTTCATACTATTCTCACCTACTTGGGCAGTGGCAGTGGGAATTATGTGAGACTACCGTTCCTTATTTGTTGCATATTTATTATAATGTAACTTTGTCTTACTGCTTTCAGTATTCTAATGGACATCACTGCAGGTTATAGTTGAACTGTATGCCTTGCATGTGACAAATATAATCCTTAAGAGGGGTCATAATTTACACCTTGGTAGCAAACTTATCATTGACCAATGATATGTTTTAAAATGGTGAGTTACAGGGAATGGGGTACCGCTGACCTTGACCCTATATACAGCCCTGCAAGTATGGTAACAAAAGACACTGTGCAAAAGTTTATTTTATTGTAGCCAAACACAACTAATTAGTCATTTCAGTCACTGTTCAGCTACTGTAGAGGTATGTAAGCTTAAATGATCTAATGATGAATGTTTTTATTTTGATCCACAAATTGCCAGTCCAGCTGGATTCTGCTCATCATTTTCCTTACTGTATCAATAACCTTTGGCAGAACCAGACTGTTGGACTAGAAATATTTTTATCCGGACATCCTCACCTTCACAGCGTGATCATGCAGTCAGGGCTAATGTGTACTCGAAATGATGCATGTTGACGCAGAGGCAGGGAAAGTGGCCGAGTTTCAAATCACAGCAGGACATCTTCATGGAATGTCATTACGACTAGTGCGGCATTTCATCAATCGGCAGAAACTGTAGTGATGGAATGGCCCTGCTTTTTTGTTTTTGTTTTTTGTGGCGGGGGGGGGGGGGGGGGGGGTTAAAAAACACCCCTTTCCTGGGCCCCCCCAAACAACCGCCAATTTTTTTAAAAAAAGTGTTCACCAGCAACCCCTCCCC
>JAABNY020000032.1:12654496-12670245 GCA_015164015.2 Brevimyrus niger
TTTTCAACAGCCTCTTGTTTCACCATAAGGCCCCAAATTAGGGTTAGGGTTAGCACACTGAGGCTAGAGTTAGGGTTGGAAAATGTATGGTATTTTAAGGCATCAACGTGTGTTTTTATGACAGGTCTGCTCCCCCGTAGGATAGTAAACTACAATTTAGCATGCTTTAGTATTTTCTACTTTCCAACAGCCTGTTGTTTCACCCTAAGGCCTCAAATTACAATACATGCTCTAAAACCTCAAACTCACCTGAAATATCGGAAGACTCACTCTCATAGGCTGTGAGGGGGCTTTGCTACTGATCCTTTACATTACCTGGTAATGCAGCTCGCAGGACGAGCCTTCTACCCGAGTTACTAAGCGATACTGGTAATTAGTGAATCCCATTTACTCTCACATTAACAGACTTACGGAGATTCCGCAATCAAGTCCGGAGGAGCCGACGATGCAGCTTAACAATTGGTTATTAATCAGCATTGAATAATGTTTAATTAAAATTTTATTAATTTCAAAACATATTGAAATGGTGGAAATATAAAAATTTACCTGAGCTTATAATTCCCACACTGCCCAGCTCCATCTTACGACATGGATTCTTGTGTACAGCTACGCCCGATTAGTTCTCCTCCAAGACCTTCTAAAGACCACAGATAGGAAAAACAGTATTGGAAAACTAGACAGTGCAAGACAAAAGTGCAATATAGGAGATGGTACAATAATTTTTAGCAGGTTTGTGCCAGAAAAAATGTCTTAATTTTTTTTTTGCTATTTATGTGGAAATACAGGTGCACATGGAATTTACAATCTCTTCAAAAAGGTCAGGAATCTCTAGTGTAAAAGAAAGAATTAAAAATCCACAAAAACTAGTCACACGCAAAAATGGAACTCAATTCTGCCATGACTTGGTTAGAAAATCCGAGCCTGCATGGCGTGGCTCCCTATGAGCTGTGGATGCAGAGCGTGATGGAATGATCTTCCAGCAGACCATGGCGTGTTGTCCGTGTTCAAACACGTGAGGCTCCTCTCACCTCTAGCCATGTTCTTAATTTAATTCTGCCCCAGAGTCCACATCCGCAAGTGGCCTTAAGGAAAAATCAGCCTCGTCTTCCCCATAAAATTTTCTCTCTGGAGCTTGCTGGTCTCTCTGCTGTTCGGAAAGGTTCAGCCCCAGCTCATCCCGTCTGTGTGTGACCTTTTCAAAGTTATACATACAAAATGAGATTTTGCTCCTCCAGGAATAAAACATTTGGCACTGATTCCATAACTTTGTAAATACCTTTCGAGGTAGGAGGGACCTTCTGAAAGCTATTTTTACCAATTTTCATTTGCTTTTTACGCATGTCACACCATAATTTTGAAATATTTTAGGATTTGGTCAACTATGAAAACTCTTTCTTGGACAAAAGCTTTCACTCACTGAAGCGGACATTGCTTTTCAGTCAAATTCTATTTCATTTAAGTCCTAAACCCTATTCAGGGAGATTTATGTGCAATTTTAAACCCACTTCCACTAGTTTTGGTTTGACTGTACTCACACAAATCAATCTGAGGAAGACACAACAATATTCTAGCCAAATTCAAAGCCAACTATTAGTCACACAGCATTGTGTGCACAGCTCCAAACATGCTCCAACATAACTCCCTTCCGAACTCCTGCGCATAACATTATGACTTACAAGACACTTTGAGTCCAGCCAGAATTCTTTGAGGTAAATCAACCACTGTTGTTATGAAAATAACTGAAGTGATAAGGAGTATTTTTGAAACACAGAGAAGCTCAAACAGAATGTATAAGTAAGCTTCTGAGGGATGGAAAAGCATCATGGATGCTATGCGATTTGTTCCTGTTTGTTTTCCCTTTTTTGATTGTATATTGACATTATTCTGAAATGCAGCCATCTGCTTATTCATTTCCATCTCAATGGTCATTCAATTTCTGTTTATAATGTCTGCTTTAGTTAGCATCGGGGTCCATTTGTGACAACAAAAGCCAGCGAGGCCCCTCTTTTCACATTCTGCTTTTTAAAAATGTGGCAACATTTGTGGATTTCTCTGTCCTAGTCTAGACTGCAGAGGGCTGGATGGGATCAAACCCATTGTTTGCCTGGCGACCTGTGCTTTAGAGAGTGATGCGCATAGCCAGTGAACTTGATGATTAAACCAGCTACCATCTCGTCATGCCATTCTGACCTGATATAATTCTATGTAGGATGACTCATTTGCGAATAGACTGAGTTAGATTACTAAAGTATTTTTGAATGGCAATCATAATGTCATCCATTTAAAATTAATTAAAACATTAATTAAAGGTCACATAAATGTAGCTTGGGTAAGTCTTTTTTTAAACAAAGCGCATAAATGGGAATAAGATTTACATTTATTAGAATGTACACTCAATGGCAAATGTATCATGTGCAGTTGTACGTTAATGCAGACAGCCAGCTCCTCCTAAGTAGGACTCTCATGATTGCACCTAAATACATACTGTACAGTATGCAGACAGAATCAAGAGGTTCAGTTACTGTGGGGCTAAGCACAAGAACAACTGAGACACCGGATCTAAGGGATTTTGAATGTGTTTTGATTAAAGGCAATAACTTGTACTTACGAACAATGACTTCAATAAAGCCTATTATATTAAAAATTCATGTTAAACACAATAGTCTGTAATAAAGAATGCACACACCACTTCATGATGCTATAGAATATATTGTGCAGCTTCCACGGTTCGTCAACTCGAGGTACTGTATGCAGTTACTTTTGATATTACTGTTTATTAATTATTATTATGTGCTGTGTTGTTTTTCTCACTTACCTACAAATCTATTGTGAAGACAGCCATAGGGAATGGATCTATGTCGTAACCTGGGAACCGCCTGTACTGGTGTCAGATGATTCCATGGCGATTCCATCATTTCAGAAATGGCCTCCCTCCTGGGATTTTCATGCACTCTAATGTTTACAACAATGAGTGTGAGAAGCAAACAATATCCAGTCAGTGGAATTGCTGGGGCTGAAAACATCTTGTTAATGACAGACATCAGATAGGAATGAAAAGACTAACAGCTAACAATAAGGCCCCGAGTGCAAAATCACAGCTCAGGACAACAGTGGTGTGCAGAAAGGCTTCTCTGAGTGGTACTAGCTTGGCTACCTTATGAAGTATCCACTGAGTATTGATGCACAGCAGTTTTCCATATTACAAAGTAAAGTTTTTTACTGATGCACAGAAGAACTGAAAGACTGTCATAATAGACAATCTAAGTTGCAAAACACAAAGATTTGTTTCTCTTGGCACTTATTGTCATTTGAAAACACAAACAAAATGGTAAAATCAAAAATATATACAGGTTGTTACATGTACGCAGAAGCTTCATACAAATTTGACAAATGTGAACATAGAGATCGTTTAGAGACTAGTCTTCAAGCAAGAAGATTAAATTACATATGTCTGAAAACTTGGAAATACTGAAGCCAGTGGCATCAAAAACCATTGCCGTCTGCTGGAAAATGTGCAAAGGAAAGCACTATCCTCTCATCCCAAGAAAACATCACATTTTGGATTTCAGTAACAGATCCTGCCCATCTAAGATCAGACTTGCATCATGGAAATGGAAGCCCATAATCAGAAGGAATTCACGTAGGCTCAATGAGGTCTACTACAATCACCTGGTCCACAGGATTTAAAATGACTCACAGTCTTAATGTTGTCATAATGTAAGCGGAGTAGGGATTCCCCATTAAGATGCATTATCTGAAAAAGAGAAAAGATTTAATGACAATGAAAAATGGCAATGAGGCTTGTTTCAATATCTAAAGCATGTAAAAATTTGAACGAAGTGCACAAAGTAAAAGTAAAATAAGGATAAAAAAGGGTTGTGAGGTATAAAAGGCTCCTGACACTTAAGCTCCTAAGGGGCCAGCAAAGGATGTGTGTGTGTGTGTGTGTGTGTATGTGTGTACATGAAAGAGTGAGGGTGTCCACAGTGGCTCCAAGGTGAGTCCTTCTCTGTGGCTGATGACATCAAATCTTCCCAGAATCCTTTTCCTTTGGGCAGTTGGACTCATGTCAGTGTTACTCATTAGTCCACCCACCCGAGTGTGTCTAATGTGCCACTGATGTGAGTCACATCAGAAGTGGTCTGTTTGCTGCAGCCGCTATGTGGCCAGTGGCAGAAAATTCTGGGAGGGGTTGGTTTAAATACCTATCCTCCAGCAGTGTGAGAGTGTTCGGGCACTGGCCCAACCCACCACTAATTTGTAAGCTGACAGAACTGTGGAAAACTCACCTGAAAACATGTTGACTAGAAAACGTCTTTTTTCCCAGCATTTTAAAGGTTATCATCAGCGACTGATCATCTACTGCCTGCCCAAAGGACTGTTTTTTTAAGGCAATAATGTCAGGACATTAAGTTGCTTTCAATGGAGGGTAGATAAGTAATATTTACTAGTTATACACAAATCTAGATGTGCTTTTAAAAGTGCAGCTCTCGGCAAGGCTAGGTCTGTGTTCAAATACTTGTCCTTGACAGCTGACCACATACGGTATGGATTGACACAGACGGTAGCTTAGACCGCATTATCCCTTTTAACTCCAAAAATGAATCTAAAAACTAATTATTTCAGTCGTGAACATTCCCTTAAGTTCAAAGCTATACAGCCTGTCGTCCCCAAGTTACGCTGGGGTTACATTCCGATAATCCTCGTAAAGCGAATATGCATTGTAATACAGTACACCAGATCTAGCCAAGCCCACCTTAATCATGCTTATAACACTTACATTAGCCTATAGTTGGGCAAAATCGTTAACACATAGCCTATTTTATAATAAAATGTTGAATATCTCATAACATTTATTGAATTATGCACTGAAAGTAAAAAATATTTGCCTATTGTGAAGTCGAAATATCGCAACACGGCCATCGTAACCCGGGGAGCGCCTATACTGCTTAAAACCATCTTCTGAATAAAGGATAAAGTCATTAATTTTAGCAATAAAATAGAATTTCACTTCTTTCTCTTAATTTTTTCCTCAAAAAGGGAAAGGTGCGCAGGGAAGTTCCCACACGTGTCTCTTCTCAAGAGAGCAGAGGCTCAAAGCTGATACTGCTGCCCTCTCGGGTCCCTTTGTTCTACTCTTCTTAAAGAATTTCTCCTAAAAATTATTTTCTCCATTTTGGCGGGGAGAAGGAAACTGATCAGAACTTGTGACCCTGGCGTGCAGAAATATAACAACAAACCCTTCATGAAGTCAGTATGAAGTCATTGTTCCTGGAAACCATAATTTGTTACATACAGTACGTCCACGGATGTAGGAGCGGCTTGGCACCTTGGTTGATTCAGGGGGTTCAGCACCTTACAGGGGCCCTTGAACACGTAAAATGATATGCAACATTCGGTGTAGGTACAGGTATGTTATATTGTCTTCTAATATAAAGTCTGCATCACTTGTTCTTAAAACAGGAAGAAAGTTTCCCAGACATATGAGACAGCCAAGCACAGTTTTTTTTTAATAGCATTGAAAATCAATATTAAATATATGTTTTGGAAAATAATTGGTTATTTTCTGCATTTTTTTTTGTATTGCACCCTTAACAAAAAGGAAAGCTGTTTGCAGCACAGCAGACGGATCGGATAGCTGCTTTGCTAAGCTAGATGATTTATTCGTGAAAAAAAATGTGACCTCTTAGTGGATAAATGTACATGGATTTAGCTTGCAGCATAAATAATAGCTTCTGGTGCGACAAAAGCTCTCCAGTGTGCTGACATTTGCTGTAATTTAACAGGGCACCTCTGTCGCCTGCAAGCCGTTGGTCCTCGTGACGGTAGCTTAGCACAGATCTGCTGGGCATTGCACCTTAAGCTTCAGGAATATAACACATATTAGCGGTGTTTCTTGGGCACCTTCAATGCTAATGCACGTTATCAAAGTCACGACCTGTCTCTGCTTCCGTAGTAACAGAATTCCTGCTCTGTTTGTATGGCGCATGCAGAGAAGGGACTTAATGCCCTATTAAAAACAGGCGCCACCATCTGTCCTAAAAATGTCTTGAGAGAAGGATATAGATACTGCTAGGGTGCTCGCCAAGTTTTTTTTTTACCCTCATTCACACCCTTTACAGCACAAGGAATGTGGAAGATGCACCAAGAGTATTGGGCAAACATTAAAAACAAGCTCAAAGACAAAGGGTGATGAGTGAAGAATCTGAACAATAGTTGTCAGGAGGGTTTGAGACAGTTTGTCATTTTACTTCTTTAATGCAAATTAAAGTACTTGCCCATAGCATGGAGACAGGGTGCCTATGCATTGCAATAAAATATTTTGTTTGCTGCATAATGAAAGCCCCCTTATTGGCATTTGTAAGACGTATTTGTTGCAGTTCCAGGAAAAAGTCACACATGCCTTTGTATTCTGATAGCTGCAGGTCTTGGCCTCATTAGTCTCTAAACCAGACAAGACGACTCCTGCTGATTGGACGAGCACACATGTCATGAGATTTATGCAGCCATCTGATTGGTATGACTTCCAAACCCCCCCCCCCCTTTTCATCTTTCTTCCTGGTGTTGACTTTTGTTGACCTTGGTAGGCAGGTAATCATTCCAAAAAAATTTGTTTGGAAAATTATGTTAGTTCAGGAGCGGGATAAATGGATAGAAGGTGCATGGATAGAATAATCTTAGCATTGTTTGTCTCTTTGATTATTTTCTTTTAACAGGATTTTATTTATAATGGGTATTATGTTATATACTATATACTGTAATATACTAATCACGCATTTGTATTCTTATTAAAATGATTCTGATTGAAATTAAATAAAAGAACCAGTTCACTTGACCCAGTTAACCCTTTTTGATGTTATTCTTATTGAATAAACTCATGCCCTCTACAAATAGAACAAGACAAGCCATGTCTAATTTTAGTTTACAATGACAACATCTAGGGATCACAAGAGCTCATATTTTCAGATGTTTCTGTGCATCAACTGGCAATAAGGAAAAAGGTGAAGGAGATGCTTCCATATATAGACATTTTTACATTTTTAGTTTTTATAGTTACAGTATTCTTTATTCATTATCCAGTTTCTAAAAATATCCAGGGTACATGTGTAGCTTCCCTGCAAATCCATCCACTTGCCAGGTCGGCAGATCGCAGCAACTGCTGTTTTCTCAATTTCCCAAATATCTGTTAGAATGTGTCGCGAAGGCATATAGAGTCTGGAGGACTTGGCAGCGTTTTCGCCTTTTGGGCCAGAATGGAGCAGTTTGTGATTGAGCCGACAGTACACAAGAGGAAATTCCAACATGAGAAGCTGGAAATTATGAAATGGAAGTTCTTGGGACTGGTGTCAATAACCATCTGGGTTATTGGGGGCGACAACATTGACACATCGATTTAGACATAGAGCACAGACTCAAATAGTCGTGGAAATAGTCAGGGGAAGATCCCCCCCTCCCCCCCCCCCCCCCCCAGACCCATGTGCCTTGTCTGTCACAATAATTCCATGGAATTGTAATCACAATATTTTATCAACCTTCATTTTTTTACTTTATAATTCAGTGAAACAGCCAGAATTTGTGAAAAAAGGTATATATTTTTAAAGTGTTAATGTCAGCTCTTAGTGCAAAATTTAGGTGGTATTTAATAGGGTGATTTTTTTTTTTGCTGGTACCTTGTTTTTGAAGACTTCATATAAATGCTATATCTGGACCTGGATTCTTCTGAGGTAAAACAAATCAGCCTTGTAAAGTGGAAATACAAACGGTATCCTGGAGTGAGATCTGTCGACCGCTTATTTTCCAAATACATATTTTAATACAGTAACGTTTTTGATACAACACACAATATCATGTTTCCATCATTCTGTGGCAGGGCATAGATAAAGAGAAAACAGAAAATGGTGTGTGTACTAAAATGAGCACTGCAGAGGCTGCATTTATTGAGTGAAGGCAGGACTCACTCCGATCCAGGAACAACAGTCGGATAAGCAAAAAGAAAAAAAGCTTAGAAAAAAGCTGAAAAAAAAATCAATAAAGTGATTACAAAATTACTGCTCAGACAGCGTGGTCGCCATTGCAGGGTCGGCAACTTTCCTCAGCTGGGCACACACGCATTTACACGTATGTAACAGTTTTATTACCTTATAAAAAGACTGTGGGGGTTGCAAACTACCCTGATGCTTTTGATGTAGCTAATTTTATATTTATAATGAAATAATATAGATTTCCTGCAAGATTTCTTGTCTGAGTGTCAAAGTCTGAAAGCACGAGGGCCACGCCAGATGAGTGAGAATTGGCATCCCTGCCATTACTTCCTGGCACAGTCAGGGTATGTAAAAAATCTTAATCCATTTCTGGAGGCGTGTCCTTTTGGACGTAGGTGTCCAAAACTCTCGTCCTTTAATCTGACATGGTACTGCACCGTGACACGCGAGGGTAGGTCCCAGAATCACAATAATATCAATACGCAATATACCTGTATTCCTGAATATGGTTATAACTGAGACATGTTATATTGTGTTTTGATCACTGATACAGTCACTACCCATATTATCCCAGCAACTACTACAACTATCATTACTACTAATCAATGAGCTTTTGCACTGTAAGACAGGACACTTCTCCAAATACTACTCTCTAGGATGCTTAGTTCACCTTAATCTAGGCTACGTTTCCATCACCATGATGTTGCTTCCTTTCGATTTATTTGTAGTATTATGCATTGCAGCAAGTGTTAATGTGGTGAATTTTGTTTGCCACGTGATTGTCACTGCAGAGATAATGTGACAGTATGCCTTAACTTGCCAATGCAGCAAACAGGAGACATTCACCGCAGCTTGTGATCGTGCTTTCTGGACGTGCAAGTCACACAGCAGGCATAGCAGATTAGACAATTTCTGCATCCCAGCTTCAAGCCAAGACAAGGCAATATATTAAAAATCACAGCCACCCCAAAGGAATATAGGATGACGGTAATAAAAAAGATCAGCTGGATAATCCATTCTCCTAAAGTGTAATTATTTGGACAAGCCTGTCACATGTGAAATGGAAGTTTTCACGTTCAAGAGTCTCCCATGCCCAGGTTGAGGATGAACTGTCAGCGGTGGGATGCCAAACTGCATGATAGCTCCAGGGGCATAAATTCATTATAAATTCGCAACTCAAGTTCCGAATCCAGATTTGCCTACTCGGCTCAATAAATTTTCCATTTAAAAAGAAAAAAAAAGAGTATGGCCACCTGTATTGTTCAATAGTCTTCTAGGCTGTTATATGATTATTTATGCTGTCACCACCGACCTGGTGGGTGATGCTCAGACTGACCCTTCAACCCCCCCTCAGCGATATTTGTGGATGTAGGAGCTGAGAGGGTGACCACCCCAGGACGTGAAACACACTCAATTCCCCGCATACAATAATAACTGAAAACGCATCACTGCGTTCATGTTAAGCGTCTCCACAGCTTGCCGTGACTGACAGTGATTAAGTGCACGACTAACCAGAAAAATCTTTCTTTCTGACTGGATGAGTACAACACCCCCCACCCCACCGTCACCACGGTGTATTGTGCATGAGAGTACATTTATAAAGAACGTCATAAATTAGATAATTAAAGCAAGAAATGTATGTTACGTGTGACTTCAAACCACATTTTGTACAGAACAGAAATATATTTAAATGTTTTGATTTTTATGTGTCCTATAGGCCAGAAATTTTGTTGATGGACTAATACTCTCCTAGTTAATGCCTAATGTGCTTTAGGAAAAAGTGAGCAAATCTGTTTTCTTTTTGAGTATAGATAGTATGCACTCTGTTGGCAGTCTTTGGCAGTAATTTTAAGCTGAAATTGTTATTTTGTTTACTAGATGCGTTTGTCTTCAAATAGGCCGCTGTATGCCGTGTACATTAAGCTTGGGACCACAGTCTCACCCCTACTGTCTCCCACTCCTGCAAAACTTTCCCTGTCATGTAAGTTGACTAAGTAGCCTGCTGTCCCAGCACACGGTCTGATGCTAATCCATCCGTTATGCAACTGGGCCTCCTGGTACACATCCAAGGGCTCCCAACCATACCAGCGGGTCACTAATCGCCTAAAACTTCAAATGATTGCGTACTCCCCCCCCCGCCTGAGGGATTTCCCCACTTCTTGTTTAGTGCCGGGTGGCTTTTTGATTCCTTCAGTCCCCCGCTGGGACCCTCCAGGAATGACGCCAAAGTGTGACAGTTGCAGCTCCCGTCTCACCATCCCCGGCCCTGGTGCAGCATCCCCACGGCGGCGTCTTCCTCCTCCGAAATCAGAATGTTCCGTTCTTTACGGTATAGCTGTGTCTCGCTACGATAACACGCTAATATGCGACTCTGGTTGGGTCCCTGTTTTACGTCTCTGCTCTGTGAGCCTGGCTAGTGTTTAATATAGTTTTCCTTTGCAGTTGAGGTCTTACACTGACCAAATATAGGTGATTCGCTGAGGGGCCTGACAGGTATAAATAAATGCCCTCGATATGTCCAGAACCTTCTCCTTTATAAAAGTCTGCATACTTGTCTTAGTTTTGCACGCACGTGATTTTATTACAGTTTTGTAACTTGTCAGAGCTACACATATATTAATGGTGTTGTGAATAAAATGTAAATATTACATTCTACTGTACCATTTGTTTTCACAAGTATTTGGAGTGGCTATTTAAATGTATAAGCTAAGGGTACAAAGGCGTCATTTAAATATACATGAATAAGTAAATTACTGCTATTTACAATTGGTAAGGTTTCCTTGTTATTTTCAAGTACCCCATTGTGAATTGGTATACAAGGGGACAGTGTGAAAAGTAAAAGTGGAAAAGAAGGAGATGATATATTTTGTCTTGTTTAGATTAGCCAGTAATGATTATGATATTGAGTGTAAATTGAGAAACAAGGCACGCGAGAGAGACAGAGAGGAAGGGAGAGAATCCTGTGTTAGTAAGTGTTGAAGAAACTTGCTTTCTCACCACAGGGAGCTATGTTTTGTGTAAAGTGCAGCATGTTTAGGTGAGCTCAGTTGCTCACTAGACGACGCGCCTATAACATCCCAGGTCGAGCCAAACATATATTAAAATCTTCAAAAATTTCCTCGAAGCTACAGCTTGAGTCGGATTAATTTTCAGAAACACGCAGACACCCAAGGCTATGGATTTTCAATGCCGCAAGACAGGCTGATGGTGACGTCTTTGGGATTTTTTTCTGAGCATAGCGCATAAATAATAAACATCATTCATACTCCTAAGTTGACTATGAACCAGCAAAGAAACCCCAAATGTACTTAAACTCACAACATTAAAGGCTTTGCTTGCATTTAATTATTCTTATGACAAATATACCCTAACAATTTAGTACCTTGATATGATTATACAGTTCTCATTGCAGCAGTTGTTCAAATATTCCAAATATATTTCTATTTTAGAAGCAATTACATGAAATATTGGATACCGCACCAATTAAGTGCATGACTGAGTCTCAGAAAGAATAACAAAGCAAGCCAGCAATGTTCCCTCACATTTGTGATGCTATCCAGAGGTTTACGTAAGTGTTGTTTACTGCACTTTAAAATTGTATTTAGACATTTCTTTAAAGCAGAGGCTTTTGCCTTGATGCATGGTTTTATAACAGTGATCAGACATGCTGTGATTATTTTGTGCCGCATGTCAGCTCTCACTAGCAATCTGCAGCAAACGGGGAACCAAATTGCTAACTCTTTTTGCATAGTCAATTCATTTGCCGCCAGTGAGTAGTGTGCTTTGTGCAAGTATTACTGTTCGTGTATTTTTTGGGTATTGTATACTCAAGTAATCCTGGAACTTTGAAGGTCTATTTAAAAGACTCCATCTTAGTAAACAAGCTGCCAATTTTGTTTGTTGATATATTTTTTTATTTTCTGATATATATTTATATATTTTTTTCATGTCCCACACCATTGAATTGGTGTCTCTAAAAGTCCCACTGTGTGATTGTGTTTGAATAATCCAAACCCTATTAAAATTCTCAGAGGATACCTCACAAGTAACTTTTTTCCAGGCAACAAACCTTTGCAAAGAAAGACTCTGAATTATTTATTTGCAGTCATTAAATGCAATCAGTTTTAGATGGCACTGAGGTAAACCTGTTTAATGAGAATTGCAGAGATCAGGCACAATAGTTCATGCTGTTCTCCTCTCTGAAAGTGATAGTAATCTTTGTTGTTTGGAAGATAAGAAGAAATGAAATGATAGCCGCTGCTTTTTAATGCTAACCACATTTTGAGAGTTGCCATTTCCATTCACCTCGGAAAAAACTAAGTAGGGCATTGGTTTACTTTTTGGTCCTGTCCTTGTAAAATATATGCAAAGCATTGGTCAAAGTGTATCAAAGTGCATCAATGTTGCATCAATGGACCGTCATCGATGGTTTAACGATTGGTAACTGCTGATATGTATGAGTTGATGCACACAAGAGGAAAAGGACTGTGTAGTATCATTATTATTATTTATCCAAAAGGTTGCACCACACATTTGATCTTGCAGCAGGGGCAGATTAAGCAGGAGCAATGTGCAGGCTATACAGGCAACGTAATTCATGAGGCAATGCTGACAAGCCATTAACTCATCTATATGAGCACAATACTTAAAAGCAATATATATCAGCATGGCTCTTCAGATAAAATGAAATTAGATAGAAATATAAACAAAAAAAAGTATTTAAAGTTCAAAAAGTAAAACCAATGAAATATTGAATTTCTCCCATAGTAAGGCTTCAAAATGACTCTAGCCTTAATGTAACTTCTGGCTGTCGACCTTATAAAATGGCTTCAAATGAGCTTTTTTGACAGGTGAGTGATGCTGAAAGCAATCTGAAGTAAACCTGCACCGGAATTTCCACTATGGATACTGACATTGTTATCCAATGAATTAATATAAGACTGTGTTGAAATGACCATCCTTTGCTGCCATCAAATCATACTTAGCATCACTAGCTGCTGGCCCAGGTAGCCCAGCAGATCCGGAAATGGGCTGCAAACGTCAAACATGCTCATTGAGAAAGGCCCTTAATGTAGATGGCTGGATAAAGTAACTATCTATAAATTTGGGTTTGGAATAAAATCTTCATTCATCATCTAACTACTACAGGGGAAGCGGGGAGTGGAGCTATCCCCAACAGGGGAGGGCAACAAGGCCGCGGAACTCCCTGGATGGGATGCCAGTGCATTATGGGGAACACTTACATGTAGAAACCAGGGGCAATTGAAAGACATCGGATAAGCCTCACTGAATGTCTTTGGAAGGTCGGAGAAAACTAGGGTATTTTTCAATAAATGTACTTGTTTTCCTGCGTATCCATTTGATGTCATTTTCCATTACCGAAGTATAGTTTCAATAATCAAGAACAGAAGTATGGAGGACAGTAAAAATCCCCAGATGTTGTTCTCGCCTGATGCCAAATATCAAGGATGCATCGGTTGCATCCACGCCAGTCTGAACAATCTTACAATTTCATTCTTGGGAGGCAAGTTAGCAACAACGTTCTTGATAAGATCACAAGTATGTCCTTTGCGTTCTTGGTATTGATAAACACCCATAGACTTCCATGGTAGATGTTTTCAGGCTGTAGCATATTCTGATTGTGCTTCAGATCCATCTTGCAACCAAAATCTTTTTTCTCACATCAATGAGAATCTAGCTGACAAAATTACGACAGATGACATCAGAGCAGAGGGACAAAGGCCTCGTAATCTGACCATGGTACAAACGGATATACAACCTGTTCCAAAAAAAAAGTTGGGATGCTGTGTAAAATATTAATAGAAATAGCATGCAATGATTTACAAATCATTAAAATCTATGTTTAACTGAAAATAGAACCAATACAATATAACAAATGTTGAAAGTGAGAAGATTTATGTCAAAAAAAAATTATGACAAAAATTTACTAAATTTCATGCCCAGCAACACATTTCAAAAAAGTTTGGACAGGGGCATGTTTACCACGGTGTTGCATCACCTCATCTTTTAACAACACTTTTGTATATGTTCAGGAACTGAGGAGACCAGTTGCTGAATATGGGATTTCAATTGCTCAACTTTGTTGTATTTTTCGTTTCATGGTGGCCCAAAAGTTTTCAGTGGATGACAGGTCTGGGCGGCAGGCAGGCCAGTTTAGCACTTTAGTAGACTTCTCTACTGAGGAGTCCTGTTGTTGTAATACGTGCAAAATGTGGTTTGGCATTGTTGTGCTGATATGATCAAGACCTTCCCTGAAAAAGATTATCTTAATGGCAACATATGTTGCTTCAAAACCTGTATTTATCACTCAGCATTAATGGCGCCATTCCAGATGTGCCAGCTACCCAAGGCTTGGGACAGAAATGCACCCCCTGTGCCATAAGGGCTTTTGAACTGTCTGCTGATGACAAGCTGGATGGTCCCTCTCCTCTTTAGCCCAGAGGATGCGGTGATTTCCAGAAAGAAAAAATTTGATTCATCAGACCACAGGACAGTTTTCCATTTTGCCTCAGTCCATCTTAAAAGAGCTCATGCCCAGAGATGTCAGCAGCGTTTCTGGATCATGTTTAGATCTGGTTTCTTCTTTGCATGGTACAGCTTCATCCTGCATTTGTGGAAGCAACAATGATATGTGTGTGTTCACAGATAATGGTTTTTGGAAGAGTTGAGCCCATGCAATGATTTCCACTATATAATCATGTCTGTTTTTAATGCAGTGCCGCCTGAGGACCAAAATATCGCAGCTATCCAATGCTGGTTTTCAGCCTTGTCCTTGTGTACATAGATATCTCCGGATTCTCTGAATCTTGACTATATTATGTACTGTAGATGATGAAATTCTCAAATTCTTTGCAATATTATGTTGAGGAACATTATTATGAAATATTTTGTAGTTTGCCTACTCAGTGTTTCCCAGATTAGTGAACCTCTCCCCATCATCACTGGACAGAGACTCTGCCTCTTTGGGAGACCCTTTTTATGCCCAATCATCATACTGACATGTTGCCAATTAACAAAATTTGTTGAGAGATATTCAGCCAGTCTTATGGTGCCCTTGTCCCAACTTCTTTTGAAACATGCTTCTGGCATCTAATTCAAATAATATTTTCATCATAAAACAATCCATTTCAAATGTTTTTCTTGTTCTATTTTCAATTAAACATGGATTGATATGATTTGCAAATCATTGCATTCCATTTTTCTTTACATTTTTCACAGCGTCCCAGCATTTTTGGAAATGGGGCTATATTGTTTGTACTGTAGGCCCAGCACAAAAAATCTGAACAGCTACTACACACTGTATGATGTATTATATAGCTATAAGAGTGCCTTATGATGTCATATACAGTACAGCTACTATATGAGTGCCTTATGATGTCATATACAGGTATAAGGGTGCCTTTCTGAGTTCCAGCCCTTTAAATCAGCTTTCTTGTATGTAGTGTTCCACAGATTAAAAACATAAATTAATTATAATTATATACAAATAACAAAGCTATTTTAAATATATCAATAGTATACACATTTCAGCTGGTTTTATACTGTATATGCTGGATCCTGTAATTATTATTTTGAAATTACATGATGCTCTTAATGGTATTTATAAATGAATCTGTGCTTCCCCTTTTTGACCTCACAAGTCAATCAATCAATAGAGCAACCACTCAATAATTCCATCCATCCATCCATTTTCCAAACCGCTTATCCTACTGGGTCGCGGGGGGTCCGGAGCCTATCCCGGAAGCA
>JAABNY020000032.1:12680011-12691682 GCA_015164015.2 Brevimyrus niger
TTTAAAAATGAAAGGCTCTCTAGAGTACAAAAACATGTACAAATAAAAATACTAAATACTGAGAAATATTTACTCAAATGTGAAAATATTTAGTGGATTTTACATTTCGATGCCCATGCAAATTTTCTCCAAGGGGAACTGTCATAGACCAATTCCATCTGGCTGAACTTAATATCTTTAAAACAGCTATATGTAACCTGCTGTTCCTCTCCGCCAGGTTTAATTTGGCCTTGGGTGATCAAGTGGGTAGGGACATCGCAAGGAGCTCCAGTAAGGGGGGTGGGGGGTGGAGCCGTCAACATCACGGCCGATAATTATTTTTGAGGGTCACTTCAATACCAGAGCCTATAATGCCTGCTCCCATTGTCTTCCTCACTGCTCTCAGGTATTAGAAATCTATCATATATCACTTTTAGCACTAATAGGTGAACAAAAAAGGATGCATACCTCACACCTTTAATTAGACTACTTGCCAAAATAGCACCTAATCATTTACGTTAAACAAATTAATTGGATAATGTTATCAAAAATATTAATAAAGAATCTACTGAAAATTTATTTGCATTCACTTCGGAACACCCTCTGTCACAGTGAGCACATAATTGCTGTAATTAATCTGACCCCTATTAAGGGAAAAGTTAAAGGATAAGTGATTACATCAAATGAAATCTGCAGCTCTGTGTTAATAATTGAAGGGAAATTACTGCATGAGTGTGGAAAAAAAAAATCCGGTCTAGAAAGGGATCATGACACCTTTTAGTGGGGGTGGAACTGAAGGTTGGATTCCTAAAGACTTTTGCTTATAGAACATTAAACTCTGCAGTGCTTTAACATCTATAGCACCCACACTGCACCAACTGAAAAATGCAATTGAAAGAATGTTGCGTAAGATATGGGGGGGAAAAAAATCAAATGATCAAATAGGATTTGCTAAGAGTCCAAACTGCCAGAAGTGAAAAGCATTTGCATTATAACGGAACGCACATTGTTTATGAATATCATTGCAATTGGAATTTAGAACGTCTTGGATAGAAAAATATGTTTCCCTACCAAAATAAAAACAAGGGTTGCATATTTTCCACCCTCCAATATCTCAAAAGATTTCAGTGCCACAATAATGGAATTTAGCCTGGGGTACTGATGTAAGTCGATCCATGTCTTAGCTGCTTTCCAAAGCATGTGTTTCTGTCTCTGTTATATATTCTGGCGGTAAATTGTCACCATATTTCTTTGACTTCTGTGCTGGCAAATACTAGCCAGCTCGACTGGGCCATGGTGGGTGATGGAAGGAATTCTATCATAGCACATTATAAGAATGTTGACGTCAGATTCTAAAGTGCATTTGTGGGTACTGAATTGCAGCCATTTGTGCAAATTCTTTTTCTTAATTTTGATTTCGTCACATTGGCTTAAGTGGTAGGGACCATTTATGCATTTTTTTATTTGTTGATTTATTTAACTTGGAGACAGAGATGACAGCAATCAGATCTTTACCGAATGAGTTCCATTCATCCATTCAGCTATGAAAGTGCTGCATTATAAGGAGTCAGTTGCATTTGTATTGAATGTATTTTACCTATAGATAGGGCTTGTGAATGCACACTTATTCAAAGGAAGGACATTTTTAAAATCCTCTCTATTAGGCAGCTGTACGCAGAGCAAAGAATTTGCAGTTACACTTGAATGTGAATTATTCATTAAGTATTTATGTATCTCAAAAAGCTGTGGACTTGAAACGCTATAAAAATGATACTAAGGATGCTTCTTTCATATACAGGTTACATGCTAGAGCTGTAGTTTATGTGCTATAAAAAGTAGTTAGTTTACACTGCAGGAATAAAATATACCCAGTAAAATGATGAAAAAAAAAAAAAGAAAAATAATGAAAAGAAAAGGCACTTTTTAGAGAAGACACCTGTGTAACCAAACAGTGCCAACAGTATGGACAGTCACATGCTATACATACATAATATAATACTAGTGTAGTTTGGTTTAGTAGCCGTTAAATACATACCATAACAATTCTAATCTTTAAAATATTGCATTATTTATACCAATAAGCAAAACATTTTGACTAAGTGAAATGAATACGGGTGACTATATTTTAAAATTTGTATAAATCAATACTGGGACATATTACACATTGAGACAAAATTTGGTGCTTGTGGTTGACATGTTGGAAGCCAAAGGAAAGGGCAGCAGTAAAGATCTGAGTGACTTTGATTAGGGCCAAAACATCACAGCCAGTTGACTGGGTCAGAGAATCTCTGAAACGGCGAGCCTTCAGTCAGTCATGGTGAGTACCTACTGAGAGTGGTCTGAGGAGGGAAAAAAACACTAACCGCTAATAGGGTGTTGGATGGCCAAGACACATGAATGCAAGATGCGAATGAAGGCTATCCCATCTGATACAAAGCAACAAAAGGATTACTGTGACACAAAGGCCGCAAGTGTCATAAATAAACAGTCATGACAGAAACACTGTTTGTTTGTGTGTATAAAGCAAATCCATGACTTAGCCACCATACACAAACTGCTACTAGTAGCCATTGTTCAATGTGGTGGTGTAGCTCTGTTTTACTTTCAAATATTTCCACTCCATGAGCATTGTTACGATCACTATGTACAGTAACTGTATACTATGTAGTGAATCCCCTCCAGACTCAGCCAATAGTAGTCACACCTGTGTCAATGTGTGAAAATGATTACTGAATTACTGGATTCGCGTCTCTCCAGTGTGCTGTAATATATGCTTTAGCAGTGAGTGCTAAATTTTCCTCAAATAGCGGGAGGTAGCATAGCGATTAAAAATGTGTTAGTTAAAGGCTCCCGGTTCAGAGTCCCAGGAGGACCAGTGCCGTAATCCCCTTAAGCAAGGTGCTTATTTCATTTTGCTTTTGCTAAAAACATTTGCCATTTCAAAAATGATGTGACTAAATGTGAATGTGCTTCTTTACCAAATATTTAGCTGGATGAATGCCAGCAAATTAAGCAGTGAATAATTATCCTAAACTAGCAATGAATAATTCTTTGTATGCATTTTCCTGGTCGGGTTCTATGAGAGCCACCATATTTATTCGTTTAGTCCCAATTTGACTGAACATGTTTCTGCACCACTTAAAACCAATGAAAATGTCTCTCTGCAACAGGATTCATAACAGATATAAAACTTCAAAATATATAATATTATATATATTATGTGTGTGAGTTAAGCTTTTAATAGGCTTAACAACAAAACACTGGTTATAATAATTAGCAAGACATAAAAAAATGCTCTCCAGAGCCCAGTGCCACCATTTGCTCATTTCTGCTGGTTGCTGCAGTGAACTGGTGGGGGAAACAGGGAAATTCATTTATACATTCTTGTCACATGCAAAGATAAAGTTGTAGTTTTTTTTATGGAAAAACTCTCGACATGAAGAACAAGGCCAACATGTGAAAGATAATTTTATAACTTAACCCCAAAAGAGAAGAAAAGTAAAGTTGGCAAACAGCTAATGAAACTGATAAATAAAAAAGATAGATAGATATCTAGATAGATAGGTTGATTAAAAAAATCAGATAAATATTAAAATAAAACTACTGATTGGATCTGTCCATCATTTCTTTATGGAAGAAATGTTCATTTCCCGAATATGCTTTGGCAGATGCACGTACCTGACCCGTGACTGTGTTTCCCTGTTTTGGCTGATTTAGTCTGAGAGCTAGAGGTAGAGCGCACTCGCTGCTCGGACCCCGCGCCATCGTGAGCACCGGCGTGGTTGGCTTTGCGGGGCTTTTTGTCCGTCAGGTGCAGTGGCGCTGTTTTCTTCACCGCCTTGTTTCGCAGCTGAGCCGTGCCGTTCACCTGCAGGTGGGCCTGCACCTTGTATTCCCGTAGCTCCCCATAGTTGGCGTCCGTGACTCGGCACTCGTACAAACCCTCGTCGCTTTTCTCCACTTTGGATATTTGCAGCCTGTGAGAGATGTCAGTTCCTTGCACCCTGACGGTCTGCGGCAACAGAGAATTGTCAACACAATAGGATTCATGGGACCACTGTGTTTGTGATTGCATAGTTTGTATCCTCATACTGTACAAATGCAATTGCACAAGTATTTTCTATGTGTTGTGACTGCACTTTTAATTTTATCATTTGCATGGTACATCACACATCCACAATCTGCAAAGTGAATGATAATTATTGATAATCATTGTATTTTTGAAAATGCACAATAAAAAACAATGGTATTGTGAATTCAGACCTGCCAAGACTTCACAAGTCTTACATATCTGGAACGATTTTCCCACACACTCGCACTTCTTTTCTCACACATCTATGTTTGAATTTTGCCTTAAAAAATTCACGTTTTGCCATTTTAGCACATTATTATTATTTTTCTCTTAACACAGGTAGAGTCATCTACCAGTGAAACTTTAAAACATTTATCCTGACTAATTCTTTATGGACAAATGTGGCTGTTTACTGTTAAATATGAAACCAGGCTTAGTTGATAAATTGATAACCTTCCATTTAGTGTTTGTAGTAAGTTCAATGGTAATTATTATTTTCTTCTTCAAAGGACCAAATCTTGCCTTGCATAGAAGCCAAATGCATAAAGTCATGGTTTCAATTAAAAGGAAGTTTACAAAGAGCAATAGCAATAACTTTAACTTTAATTAGCTGAAGAAAAATGGACTGAAACCAACCAATTCGAAAGAAAAGTCTGCAGAAATAGGAAATATTTGGAAATTTCAGAAGCTCCTGCGTGGTAACCTGCAAAAAATTCAAAATTCATAGCAAAATTCATGCAGTTCTCCTGCAAATTGGCACAACACCCTTGGCAGGTCTGTGAGTTATAATTCATAATGAAAGGTTTATTTATTGTTTAAAAATATGTTATTCATTTGTGAAATAAAGAAAATTCAAGGCTTACGCTAATTTTTGTCCCCTCGTCATCCGGGTCAGGTGGCATAATTTCCATCTAAAAAATACAGCACGATTGTTAAATCACACAAGTTAAATTACACAATTACATTTTGACATGCAGTAGATACATACAGTAATTTAAGATTTTTTTCTATGGACACCAATTGGCAAATGAAACAACTGACACAGTTAAGCTTACAGGGCAGAATGAGCATCGCACACAAAAAAAGACATAAATCATAGTCTCAATGACTGGAAAAGTGATGGCCTCAGACATACACTTTGAGGGATAATGCAGTTTCATCAATGTCAATAAATGTTTTATGACTGTCATTGACCTGTTTTGGGGAGGGGAAAATCTGTACCAACAAGGAAGATGGCTACTTAGACAAGAAAAAAACAAAACTGTAGTGCTATAGATGCCATGTACAATGTGATTCTATAAATATATACATGCACTGGTTTTAAAAATTATCTTAAAGAAAACTGTAGAGATGTAGAGTTTATAGATTAAATTAAAATCAATGTCATTTATTTGAGACATTAATTGCATCTCTAGGTACACTGCACAAGGGCTAAAACTAATTTTAAGGGTGGTAAACAAACCACCTTTGGTAAAAGATATCGACTGATGTATGGTCTATAATGCATGTACAGGGCTATATTATTACAGTATATACAGATATATAATATATTTTTGATGCAGATTTTTTTGTTTTGGAGAAAAAAAACTGCTTGTTTGAAAATGGTGAAATCATTAGGAAATGCACAACATTTCACTTTAAAACAAATTAAAATATCGAGATCTCTTCATTTCAGTGCAAGCCTTAATTTTTGTCCCTGAATGCAAAATCTATAGTCTGAAACCCTTTCTGGCTCGTACCCCTTCCGCTAGATTGATTAAGAGGGCTTTAAGGGGCAATGCTTAACTACAAATGCCTAGGCTGTCCACCCCAACGGCACACGAGACACCTTCAGCAGATTTCATTACTGCCATGAAATCAATTCAAATTAGTGACTATAAATTATGACTGATAGCACAGCCAGAGAGAAAGGCTTGAGTTCAGCAGCAAAGGCACAGTGGGGGCAGTGGCATGCGAGAGTTAGGTTGTATAAATAATTGCTAAAGACGGTGCTTTTTTTTTGTACAGTACATCCTGTTCGTCCCTTTGCTTTATGCGCAAAGGCTAAGTAATATTAGCCTTTCTCATTAATTGCACTACATTTATATTTACGCCCACATATCAAATGAGGATTCTGTTATAGGTTACCTACACTCAGGGGCTTGTCTCGAGTATACCAAGGTTTGGGGCTTAGCCCACATGTTGTTTCCATACTCTCTTCTGTCTTAGCATTCCCTTTCCTTTTGCAACCTCACTAAGAAAAAAAAGGCAGTCTTGTAGTTCCTAAATATTCAACATTAGAACAGGAATTAATCTGCAAAGCTACAAAGACTATTATCACCTAGAACTGACAATGACCATGGCTCTCCTCGTTATATACAGGGCTGCCAACCCTTACGCATATGGTGTGACACTCACGCTTTCAGACTCTCACACTCATGCAAGAAATCTTACAGCAGATGTAAAATATTCTATTTATAAATCTAAAATTATTATTTGCAAGGTAATAAAACTGTTACATACATGTATATGCATGTGCGTGCAGAATTGTTTCAAACTGAAAAAAATCTCACTCCAGTCAACTGTTGAAAGTTGGCAATCCCGTATATAGCCGTGTTGATTTATTTTTAGCACAAGTTTTATCAAAGACAATATATTCAAGTCAGTCTCATTTGATTAAACATGCTCTCCCTGTAGCTACTACTTTTTCCTGCTTAACTGCACCCTCCTCCTTTTATCCAACAAGCAACAAAAGAACCTTCTGATGTCCATCCACATCTAGCTAGCCTAAATTAGCCAGGAATAGTGACTTTCTGATAAGATTTGAATGTCCAAATGGTTGGACTTGTCGAAAGTATCTGACCATTGCCAACCTAAGCCATGACCCCACCGTTTAAAAGGTAATGGAACCTTCCATTGGCAGGACAGGTTTGGAGCAATAAAAAAATAAATATTCCAGGGCTTCAGCCCATTAGCTTGGCCCTAAACACACCCCTACCTACACTTTCTACTGTCACTGCACTATTTCAGGCACCCATCATTTTACATCTTTCTCACTTATGTAAATACATATATTTATACATTGCTTTCATATTTTATTTAATTTGACATGTTCATGCTTTATCTTTTTTATTATTCAGTATTATTTTTAAGTGTAGTCTCGGGAGCAGGAAGTAAGGCATTTTACATGTATGTTGTCTGTTTGGGTTCACCGCAAATTAACTTAAAATTGATTTGGAAACAACACATTTAAATAAAAGCCAGTTTTTCAGTAACATGTTATAGGGAAAGCTAGGGTGCTGTGTGCCTGAAAAAAGCAATGTGTTCCAGAATTATTTGCCTCAGAAAACAATGTGTTTCTGAATCATTTGCCTGTAAAAACAACATGTTGCAGAATCATTTGCTTGAGTGAATCAGCTGTATAATCAGTTTGAGCTTTAGTAGAAATATTGTTTAACAGTGCTTATCAATATTTTTATTGAATATGGAATTGGCACACTAAAGTGATGATGGAGTAAAACATAATATTGACCCTGTTTAAATTTTGTTTACGTTTGACAAAGAGCAGATGTGCCAAGGTACAAGATCATTTATCTGTCATCAAGCCACTTATTAGTATAAAATTAGGATGAATGACACAAAACAGGGGGGGGGTGAACTTTTTTTATACTATACATTTTATATACATTTCTTATATTATACATTTTATATATGTCATATTTGCACAGCAGTGTACAACGTATTTGAGAGAAATATTGATCATTCAAACATTCAAAACAGCTGACAAAACCCCGGCCCCCCAACCGCGAAGACGTGAGGAGGCAGGGCTAGTGACAGCTCCATTCTGCCATTTTAAAATCATTTTTTATTTTTTAAAAATACTATTCACTCAATTCATTTAATATTTGTCTATTTCCATATTTAACAACCAGTTTACAAACAATTTAGATTCAATTTGTGTGTTTTCATGCGGAAAGACAGAGTGACATTTATATATTTTAATTAACCATCTGAAGGTAGGGAAATGCAACCGGACAACAGGTTCAACTTCAATGCGCTTGTTAGAAATGGCTGCACCCGACAGTTTGCCCTGCAGCAGGTGATGCAGAGCGAAACGTAACGCCCATACAGACAGAATTCAAAATGAAGACTCCAAACACATATCATTTCTGCGAGGAGAAGTAAATACAGCATTTGGCCTGACTTAAATCCATGATGATATGAAGCAGGAGAGTTCTTAAAAACACACAAGCTGGCTCCTTGACTACTGCCAGTTATTTGACTCTAAAGCGTTTTTCTTTCTGCTGGCACTAGGGGCAGTGTGTACGCTCCAAGCAACAGCCCAAGTCTGGGGACATTAGTAATTTATTCTGAAAAATGATGCCAAGTGGACTTAAGCCCAGAAAACTATTTTGCTGAGTAAAGACTTTCTCCCTTCAGTCTGCCCTTTATTAAAAAAAAAAAAACCTCAAGATTAAGTAGGTAATGCTGATAAGTGGTTATTAAGAAAGAGTCCACATTTAATTATTTGATGCCTATTTTTAAAAAAGCATTTTGTTACAATTATTTTTATTTTATACTTTCTCTGAAAAAAAAGTCAGATAACGAGATTGGAAACTGGATCCTGGCCAGCATCACCATTACAGCAATCAGTGAAATGACAATAATCACATAAGCAAGGCTGCTCTGCTCAGTAGATATTTTCCCTTTGTCTTCAATTAAACGAACCTGGAAGACAATCTTAAAAATGAGCAGCAATGAGAGTTCAAGAATTCTGTAGTATATGTGCAAAGTAATCGGTCATAAGCCCTGCCTGCAGGTGTGGAAAATCCAATTTTTTCAGTCCCCAGGAGGCAACAAGAAAGAAACTTAAACCAGGAAAGAATTAAACCAACTTCCAAATGCCCCCCCCCCAATTAAAACAATACTGTTAACAGAGATACACTTATAAAATGTCCAATATTTTACACCATGTGCATTGTCCACATAATAGAAATACTGTGTGATATATAGCAATAACAACCAACTCATTATTCATGTACATATGAACAGACAGATAGTAGCTGGATTATGTTCACCACTTATATTTCTTAACTTACAAGAACATGAAAATGTCTTGTTTTTATGTAAGACCGTTCTCATTTAAAGAAATACAACAGCCATTATGAAATTTCAAACACATTTGCAGAAAAATTACTCAAAACAAAATATTATAAAATTCTAAATATTTCTGGAGAAAATATTTTATCTATACCGGTTTGCTCTCTGTGCTACACACAGTCACGAATAAAGATGAGAGTAAGCTTGGGCGTCACAGTGCAGGGCCTGCTGGCGTCCCTAGACCAAATCGGGGGGGTCTAGCTCAAGGGCACAATGGCAGTATCAGTCTGTCAAACTAGCAACCTTCTGTTGACAGGAACAGGAGTCCCAAACCACTTAGCCACACCTCATATTCAAAGAGAAGTAAAACATTAATGTGCAGAATTACTACACTTGCAACAAAGTAGGCCAGGACTCTAGTTCAATAGAAAGAAATTACAGTTTAGTTACACATGGTGTAGGTTCCTGGTTTGTAGGGTGACAAGACAGACACACTGCCAACATGCCCATGTTAGGATGAAGGCTCTGGGCGGGCATATGCGTTTGCAGCCCAAATGCCAACCATGCTAATGCTAACTGCACCTATGACAAACATTATTTTCTCATTTATACATTGATCTGACTGATTCACACAACACATGAAAAACTGCTATGGTTCTTACTGTCATTGACTAATGCTTTTGAGCCATCTGATGTACATTTGCAATATAAATACTGGCATAGCGAAGGGTAACTGCTAGTCATTGCTATATGAAACAGCATCAAAACAAAGCTGGTGGATAAAAACAAAGTATCGTTGAATCCGAAAAGCACATCTCTTTGCTAAGGTTGTAAAATAAGATAATTTCCCTTAATCTAGGTCCCTTTTGCACTGTGCTGAATTTCAGTTTTATAGGATACTTCATATCAATGAGATGTGTTTCACTTACATGTGCTTAGCAAACTATCAAAAGAACCATACATTTAACCGAGAAAATGCATTAGCATAGTACTGAAGCTAATTAAATCATAATGAATTTAGCATTTCAATTATACATTCAGGCATAAATTTCAGCATTCGTCATTTCTGGTAATCAACCTTATAAACTGGCTTCTTTCTTTATGGGCTGTCAAACATTTTGCTGGAATATAACATGGTAAGATATTATTACAATGTAATCGTCTTTTTAGTCAGGGAGGTAGCTTGAAACAATGCAATGCGTTTCCGTTTCTGTTTGCCTGCACGTTTTTTTTTTTCCTCATTCAAAAAGATTTTTAAATACTCAGGAAAAGAATGACATAGCATCCTAGCTCTTAATAAATTGCAAAAAATTGTTGAAAATATTTGGTAATGCAATACATTGATTGCACCATCATAGTTCATTCATAATGCATTCAGAGAATACTCGTAAGCAGCATGCAAATAAACTGTAACATCCTAACATACATGAACAGCTTTTATATACATCAATGACAAACATTAAATGATGATAAGAAATATTATAATCATATTATCTTGTAATGTTTCTTATTAATGTATATTATAGCGGTTAAGATGTATTAGGGTATTAAGGTATACTTTCATGCTGCATACATGTTCTGAGTGTCCCACAAATGCATCATTAAAGCTTTATGATGGTGCAGTTAATGTAAAGAATTACCAAATATTTCAAGTGTAAGCACATTTAAAATAGGTGACTGTCTTTATAGTGAAAGCCCACTCTTCTTTTTTATTTTGGACAATCTGAGTCATGATCTGTAAGCTAACGTTACTAAGAAGTTTACCATGACTGACTGTCAAATAGTGACGTGTCAAATAGCCGCACCTCTGAGTCGCATTCAATGAGCCCAGGATACTAACTGCTAACATTCTCATCTGACTGCCATAATCCATCTCTAGGAATCAAATGGAGCATTCCGTCATTATCTGTCTCCATCATAAACAGAGGAGGGGTCGTGGAGTTAAGGTGGTCAGCTCTGCTTCTTGTTGAATAGAGCATAGCTGCATTACCATCTCATAATGTTGGCAGGCCTCCAGAACATTGACTCCTCAGACACCGAACATGAATTATATTTTTTAGGAGTTACTAACAGTATTCTAACACATGCTCTATAGCCACGTCCATTACAGGGTTGCAGGGAGCCTGGACCTACCCCCAGGAAGCACAGGGCACAGGGAGAGGGACACCCTGGATGGGATGCCCATCCATTGCAGGGTATTGACACTCTTACACACCATCGGAAATATAAAGACACCCACCACATTTTTGTGGAATGAGTCGAGAATAACTCCTCCAGTTATTATCATTATTATTATTATTATTATTATTATTATTATTAATAATAATAATAATAATAATAATAATAGTAGTAGTAGTAGTGGTAGTAGTAGTAGTAGTAGTAGTAGACCAGGATATGTGGTTTGAAAATGGATGGACAATAAAAAGCCTTGACTATTATTAATGATAAGGGAAGTGATGCTACAATATAATTCCTTGGTAAGACCCCACCTAGAATATTGTGTGCAGGTTTGGTCACCATACCTTAAGTAGGACATTGCTG
>JAABNY020000032.1:12691782-12703433 GCA_015164015.2 Brevimyrus niger
AGGGCTACGAGAATGATTCCTGGTCTTAGAAGAATGTCTTATGAGGAGAGGTTAGCTGAGCTGAATCTGTTTAGCCTCAAGCAAAGGAGATTAAGGAGGGACATGATCCAGGTATATAAGATTGTAACAGGTCTGGATGCTGTTCAGCCAAATGGCTATTTCAATATTAGTTTAAATACTAGAACTTGTTGTCACGCCCATCTCCGTCCGTTCCTTGTGTATGCCACACCCCCTCATTACCTCCTGTTAATTCCTGATTATATTCACCTATTGCTTGTTCAGTTTAGCCTGTCTTATGTATTTAGTTCGCGTCTGAGTTCGTTGCCCCAGGTCGGTCATTGTTGAATGTCATCTATTCCCCTGTGTGAGTACCCTACCTGTCTGTTTTGCCTTAATTAAAACCCCGTTTTGTTTCCAACCTGGCTGCTCTTGCCTCCCCTGCTTACTCGCCATTCACCGGACGTGACACACGTGGCTGGAAATTAGCGGGAGAACATTTTAAAACAAATTTGAGAAAGCACTTTATACAGCGTGTAGTTAGAGTATGGAATAGTCTTCCTGCTAGTGTAGCGCAAGCTAAAACCCTGGGTTCCTTTAAATCAGAGCTAGATAAGATTCTAACAACTCTAAGCTATTAGTTAAGTTCTCCCCAAACGAGCTGGATGGGCAGAATGCCCTCCTCTCGTTTGTAAAATTCTTACGTTCTTATGGTTTTATAGCAATACATACTGTATCAGGTAAGATGTGCAATACGTGTGTGTGTGTGTGTGTGTGCGTGTGTATGTGAGTGAGTATACCTTATGCGGACACAGTATCCTCACAACGCGATGATTACCCTTTTGTTTTCCCTTATGGGGACCAGTTTGTGTATGTGTGTGTGGGGATGGGAGGGGGGTGAGCACAAGAACAAACATAAACAGTCCAGCTCATAGCAAAGACTCAGCAGGATGGCCCAGGTTGATTGATGCCTCAGACCTCCATTAAATATTTGGACACAACCTTTGGCTTCCATCCATGACTGGCAGCTTCAAATGACTTCCACCCAGGAGAGGTGGCCTCGGTCAGCAATCACAGATATCAGCGCTGGAGGCAGTTCCAATATAACCCCCCCCCCTCCCCCATTGTTTTAGGCCATAAAGTTTGGTGTCTAGCAAGTCACATTTCCATCTGCTTGATAAATATAAGGATAGGAACCACCTGAAATCGCTACATACAGTATCGGCTTGCTATTGCACTGTCTGCTTTCCTGCTGAGCATGCACAATAGGAGCAGATATATTTCATGAACGGTACCTCTTCTGTTTCGTTGCAGCAAAGCCCAATGCTAACGTAGCAATATTATCATTTTAAAATAATAATCTGGATATTTTGCTGAATAAAAATGCATATTTGGACATTTGGAATCTTTAAATCGTTTAGTCATGGATTTTCAGTTTTCCCAAAAGACAACAATTTTTGCAAGATTTACATTTTTTTCCTAATTTTATTTTTTCACCAGCAAACTACTCCTAGAATAACAGGCCTTTGAGACACAATATTATCAATGTTCCACTTATTCTAGTTCCAGACAATAAACTTTTAAATGAAATTCATTCAAAAGTGCTTGGCCAATTCTGGCAATGGAACAAAAGCAACCATTACCATTTCCTACTGAGAATTTTCTAGGCATTATGCATCACCACTACTGGGAACCACATATGGCTTAGTAGTCAGGAACAATGCGAGTTTACCCTACATGTTTGTACATGATGATTCTTTATATCACATTCAGTCTTGATCTCAGTGACTGCCAATCTCAATTATTTAAACAGCAGCAACAACAAAAAGCTTATTAAACCTTCCCACATTCCAAACTTTGCTGCTAATTTGCATTAGACCAATGTAAAAACAATAGTATAAACAAGGGTACAATGATAATGATGTAACTGATCAGAGTTAGGTAATTCAGGTCCAGAGAGTAAAAGTCCAGACCGGGATTTTATTTCAACCAACCAGTTGAGCACACAGAGTCACAATCACAGAGTATTCAACTTGTTGGTTGAAACAAAATCCTGGTCTGCATTTTTACTCTCTGGACACCAAAAGTATCATGGAAGCAACCATTGGGAATTTAATCTGAAAGCATTTATGGAAGCACAGGGCAGATGTTGACAGTAGGATAACACCACAGAGATGGTGGCACCTACACCTCCAACTGCCACCTTCATGAAATCCAGCCAGTGATACAAAAAGATCAAAGACCCTTTCAAAGCTTCTCAGCAAGTCCAAATGAAAGGGTTACTCTGTTACCTAGGAACAAGGAGTCCACTCTCCTGCCAAAACTGCTGCCAGTTATTAAAATGCCAATTGTTATATAAACTTAAGATTTTATTTTTTTTACCACCAATGAAGGAGATAAACTCCTAATACATTTTTAATATATATAAAACAGATTTTATCCAGGGCAGCTGCATCTAATCTGATTGCCTGTTCCAAGCTAAAATGACAGCAATAAATTATATATAAATACATTTTACCTAACATGTTTACTTTGTACTGAAACTGATTACTGAGTCATAACATAGCATGTGAACATGCATCATGCTGTTTAATTGCTATAATAACTGTTCGCAATGCAAAGCAACACTTGTTTTCCCAAGTGGCGTTAAAAATGAGCTATAAACAAATAAAATAAATAAATATTACAGGCAGAATCAATTTCCTGAATCAAACCTGGTTAATAATTCTATTGCAGAAATTCAGAAACTCTCATACCTAAAATAATTCAATAATTAAATTCTGGTTTACATTTAACTTCTCAGTCAATGCTTCTAACTGCCGTAACTTGAAATGTAAAAATATTTATGAAGTTGGACTTTAGCCTGAAAGAAGCAATTAATGATAAGTAAGGCTAATCCATCTAAAAACTGAACCGCAAATTGTCTGATTACGAGTCCCTTTCTTGTTGTTACTTGACTCCCTGTGTGGCTTCAAAACTAATTCAGTGTTTCACTGTTTACTGCTGCTGTTTTTCCAGGTTAACTTCTGAGATTCATACTATCAGTGGGGTTGACCACTTTTTAATACAGACTGATAGGGAAGACTCTTTCCCTACAGTATCACACATTAATGCAAACAACACAGAGCCTACAGAGATTGTCAGCCCTAGATCATTTGTAACCTTTTGTAGTTCTAAGGGAGACTGCAATGTGTGGTCTCTCAGTATTCTAAGCAACATTCCATTATAAAGTCGTCGTTTGACATATCATATACCACAGGTTCTATATGAATAACATCTATGTTGCCTGTTATGTAAAGGTTACAAGTGATCTATACAATATCCACACTAAGGTTTGACCTTTGATGCAACTCTTCAAAAAAATTTTCTACGAATTTGCAACATGCTGGAATATCTAAAAGTACTGTTGATGGATGAAAATGAAATCCAGCCATTACAGCTAATATAAATATTATATAGTAATCCCATCACAGCATTTGCAGAATATAGCTGCCCTACCAGGCACGTAGCTACATAGTACTACTTATCGGGTACCAGAGTTGGGTAATTTGGGTCCAGAAAGTAAAAATCCAGAACAGGATTTTGTTTCAACCAGCCAGTTGAATACTGTGATTCTTTATGCTCAACTGATTGGTAGAAAACATAATCCCGGTCTGGACTTCCACTCTTTGGACCTGAATTACCTAACTCTGTTGGATACATATCCGTTTAGTAAAATAACTAGTTTCAACCACCCCACCTCTCTCAGAGAAATTTACCAATAAAAACTATCGACAAAATCTCTGGTCCCAAGAGGACCACCTCCTCTGCCGAAATTCCAGGTTACCGTAGCTTCCAGCCTGCAAGCCTCGTTGCATCAGCAGTGTGACCACTCCAGCAGACATATGCTAGGAAGATCAGGACATATTCAAGGATATTCCGCAAACTGCAATCATTGATCAAGACACATTGACTCTCAGTGCCGAGGTGACCCATATGCTTAGAGAATTTAAAGCAAACAGATCTCAGAAGATCTGGTTCATTGGGTTGAACACGAGGACAGTGGAGTCTGCATCATTTTGCACACGGTCAGGGGCTACTTTATTAGATAACGATACATAACACAAGTAGGACCCATTTCATCTCCAGAACTACTTCAAGGGTAAACAGTGCATTCAGGGAAGCCTTTCTGCATGCCCCAGTTGTACTGAGTAGGTATTTTTGCACTTGTAAACTTCCTGTTAGCTTTAACTATCCTCTTTCATTAAAAATGTGTTTTCTGGCACAGAACTGCCCTAACTCAAAGTTTTTTTTTATTTAATGCACAATTCTCTATAAACTCTAGACACTGCAGTGCAGGGAAATCCTGGGAGGATGGCTGTTTCTAAAGCTGAAAACTTAAAATCACTTGTCTTAGTTGTGATAATATATAGCAACTAATCACTGGACCCTGTCTGCATGTTGTATGTATTCAATTGTATCCTGCTGATTGCAGACTCTTTGCATTAACAAACAGGTGTACCCAACAAACTGGCTATTTAGTGATCGATTCTGTGTGATTCTGTTATTCAGCCTCTTCACCTCACAGAAGGCCGGGTACCTGGCATCAGACAGTGATCATTTACTCACTGCCATAAAACACTTTACTTGAAGGAGCACAAATAATATAGTATTACACTATTATTTATGTATGAATTAACCACAAACTAAGTCTTAGTTACATTGTGATCTCATATCAATTTATCATTAATGAATCATAATGCATAATTCATCTCGTGCAATTACTAGATCTCTTAATATATCTGTTAATTCTGTAATCCTTTCTGAACTACTGAAGGAACCAAGTCATGAATAACTTAAGTTAAATACTGACCTCATGTTTGTTCATCATTAATAAATCCTGACAAGTATCAAGCATCATAGTCACAAGTAGTGACTATTTGTTCATGATTTGTTTTTCAGTAGTAACTAACCTATCTACCCTATCAGATAAAATATTAACAAATTTAATTATCTAGCAAGTTCTATCCATCCATCGTCTATAACTACATTTACAGTGCAATGCAGTGCACAGAACATACAAGATAACTTGTTTTATGTAAAAAAAAATCTAACTAGATTTGTCTAAAAACAGAAAATTAAAGAACATACCACATTGTGTTCCATTAACAAAACATTTGTTTAAACACTATACCAGGTTCATACATGTAAAATTCAATTCAATTGAATAAGCTGGAAAAAAGCAATCAGACAATTCATGAACTTCCGCAGTTCTCATTTAGCACGGCATAGAACCAGTGTTTACGCAGGTTAACAGTGATGAAGAGCTAAGTAAGGTAATGCATGTGACTGCACCCTCACCCTACCAAGTGCCAAATCTCTGCAGCCTCCCTCAGTAAACACATCTATCAAGAGCGTCCCCTCTTCCAGAATCTAATTAGTGCTCCACCAGCTCTCAGAGAGGGGTATTTGCATGCTGCGCCATACGCCGCTACTTCATAGGCGCTGCGTGAAGAGGCCTCGAGTGCTACCAGGCACCCTCCGAGTGCGGCCCTCACCAGCCAGCTCTCGGTCCCGGCTCTGAAGGCCTGACCGAGCGTGCCAAAGTGCCTGCTGGACATCTCTTCCCATCTCCCACCCAGATTATCCTTCTGGAATTGCCGCTGAATAAACAACCTCACGAAGGCCAGGAGATTGCGCCACCTGCTTTTCAAACGGCATTGACAAGCTTTAAAGGAGATATAGCAATGCCTTCACAGACAGAGGAGGTCTTTGTATAAGTTACTTGGATCGTTCTGCAAAATAACTTAATTCACTATGAACATAGCTGCGTTTATTTGAGTGTTTCCCAAAAGCCAAGTGGGTTAGAGACATCCAGTTTAAGAGCTGTCCCATTCCTCAGTGTTGAAAAGTAGACTTTGCCTCATTGGGTAGGATCTGTGTAGCAAATATTAACAATTACTTATTGACTCTCCACAGCAACTTATCCAAAATGTTGTTACAATGAGTCGGGAGCATATACCAGAACACAGTGAGTATAGACGGTATTCAGTCTGTTGCTTGGATGTACACGCACAAGACAATCCTGCTAAACACGCTTTTCACGCAAGGAGAACATGCAAGGGAATGGGATCAAAACCACTGAGCCAACATGCTACCCACTCAAATAGTATTTTTGTTAAGGTTTTACAACATATAGTGCTCTTGGGATGCCTGCTTAATCCAGCAAAAATATTGTAAATTTATTGCTTTTATAACAAAAACATCCCTTCAATCATTTGTCCGCAAGTAACAGACATCACATTAAAAACATCCAGTAGCTTTAAGTAAAACTTCAAGTAATGATAAATTGAAACTCGAATTATAGTTGTGAAAGAGCTGTTTTTAGTTACCTTCATTGACAAGCAGTCTCATTGGGTGCTTTTTAATTAGTAACACCTTTACAATAACATTAAACACCATGCACACATTAATGTCATTAATGTTTAATATCCCCATGGGAGCTAATGACTAGAAATGCAATTAATAGGGAAATAGCAAAAAAAGAAGAGGGAACTGTCAGTGAAAAAGTTGAGAAATGTCTGTGCAAAAGATATGTGCAGAAATGCTAATCGTTGCATGTCAATAGACTTTTGTTATGGAGAACATTTTTATAGAATCAAGCCGGGGTCCCAAGGAATTTCTCTGAGCACTGTATTCATTGTATCAAAATATAAGTAAATATTTTATGAAGTGAGAAATTAAAGTGTAGAAGTTGCTTCAAAACTGCAGGAAGAACAAGCTGCATCGATCCTTTCACACCTTTGTCAGTTTTGTGAAATGCACCCGTATATGTCTTGTGGTGGTTAACAGGTTGCATTGTCAACAATCGCCATTGACTAAATCGAATCCTAATGTACCCTGCATTTACCATTAAGATGATTGTAATACTATGATGCCTTTTGTGATTGGACCTCTGACTGATTATTTCGGTTGCTTTTGGCTGGCTAATAGTGGCGGACAGTGCTTATACAATGATATACAGTATTGCATGCGGAGGGAGCAGCGTTGATCTCTTTGATGAGGGGAGCAGGAGGTAGATTTATTTATCTGCCCGTACTCTGGGCATGATGGGATTTGATGAGTGAAGGTTGTGAAGGTATACCCTAGTGGTTACTTGCTTAATGCCGGTGGTGCTTTATGATAAATGCATGAAATTAGGAGTAGTTCAGCTGGAAATAAGGCATAAGATATATGATGATTTGTAGGTCTAGAATAGCTTTCTGATGCTGTTTCCGGACATTGCAAACAGTCTCTTCAATGATATTACTAGAGTCTTTAACTGCTTGTGATGTCATGACATGCACTCTTAATGACTAATGCATACATTATGGAACTGAAATAAGTACTCTATTCTGTTGTAGGAAAAGCACATTTATGTGTCGTCCTGATGACCCTTAACTGTTAAACTACACCCACTTCCATTTAGAATGAAGGACATTATTTCCAGGATGCCAGAAGCTGGTTGTCTTTCATATGGCGAAATCTCAACAGGAAACAGCAGATAGGTGGTAGACAAAATCTCATTTCTTAAGATGCTGACATTTTCCCACCATAGTACAACTGATAGTTCTTAATCAAGTGTGCCATAGATGCATAAACACTTTCGCAAAGGATATTTAGCGATAATTTTATATGGTCCACTGATTCCATGTCTGCTTGATAATAACAACCAAAGAAAGGTAAATTTCACAATTTGCATTGTAATGATTGACTTAGTCATGTTCAGATAATGTGCTGCTACATAACAGCACATCACTATAACACATTATTTATTTGTAACTATATTAATTAACATGTTTAAGCCCATACAAGTGCTTAATTATAAAATGACACCTGGTACCAATTCTAAGGATGTACATTATAGTCATGGATATGATTGCATTGCTCCTGAATCTTATTTTATTGATTTATTAATTTATAGTGATTTATTACAATATTAATTCTTATTGTTATTATTAAATATTATTGTGGTTGTTCTTGTATATACTTTATGTATAATTTTATCTAGTTATCTGTGTAGCTCTGGTTTCCAGTGTAATTTATCTTATGATAAGAGCTGAATTAGTTTTAACTTGGGTGTTCTTCTGGTTTGTCTTTATAATTTTTCATTGCGGGACGAAGTCAACATTTATGCTTTAAATAACAAAGAGATCATTAACTGAAAGACTCCAAGGAAGCACAAACTCATAAAATGAACACAGACACCTACACTGGATTTGTGATCCCTGGGAAATTGCATTGGCTACAAATGTGTCTTCTTTTATTGAGGCAGAGATCAATAGTCGTTATCAAGGATGTGCCCTCATTAACTCTACCCATTATTGGGAAGCCCTATGTGTAAGGTCCTGAAGTGAGGATCCAGATGAGTGGAGCCGGTCAGTGACAAGTGCCTGACTGTCAGAAGTACATGGCATTGCATGTTTTATGCATGAACAGGATTACTGCCCAAATCATGAACGGCTATTTTTATTCTGATTTGACAGAATTGTAGTATTACATTTTTATGAGCTGTGTGGTTGTACTCTCCTGGTATTGCTAAGCTGAAACAAGGAAAAAACATGCTTAACCTGTAAAACTGTATAACACAGCCTGGACATTAATAATATATATGTGCATTATTTAAAAAAAAAAATAGTTAGTGGGAAAAAGAACACACTGAGTTGTTCAAAAAATGCTCTAAAAAGTGAAATCATGTTATCTGACAAGAATTGCTCATTTAGTCACATGGAGTTTAAGACTATAAGAGTTGTGAGATTTGGTATAGCTGAGGTCTACATAAAAATGGCATGACATAAACTATTGGGCGAATCACAGACTTCTGCAGCTTGTCATGGTGCATGTTCATTGGTTATGTGCATTTAATTTTCTTGTATTTTGACCATTGTATTTCATGCAAAAAATTAATGGGTCAGCTAGGGATCAGGCATACTTTTCAAACACATCCGATGTTACATTATTACTAATGGGACAAAACAAACAAATCAAGGTCAAATATAGGGAAGAACTAAGCAAAATTTATCAGAAAGTAGGAACCACGGTGTGTTGAAGGGACATTCAATTGGATTGATCCTAATTAAACAATTAATCTTCATTCATCAAAAATTATTGCATGCAAAGTGAACTTTATACTTGTTCATCTTCTACAAACCATTACAAATACTTCTAAAATGCCATCTGCTGTCTGGTTTTTACTTAAGTGGCAAAGATAGTAGTTCGAAACGTGTTTCAATTGCGAACGGCCGTCCCCAGCATGAGAGTGCTGGGTAATTGCCAGCATTTGACATGAAATGCCAAATTCCCCGCGGATCAGCCTCACTCGGTGTAATTTTAAAACCCACCATATTCAATTTCATTTCTACAGCTATCTGTACTTATCAGTAATCATTGCATTGTGGTCAGCATAAAACACAGTGCGTCTGTCCGTCCATCCATCCATCCATCCACAATCACACACTATGGCCAAGTGATACTAAGCACAATTCACCTAAAACACATGCTGTTGCACTAAGAGAGGAGGAGTACTTGGAGGAATCTTGCGCAGAAAGAAGAGAGCATGCAAACTCCAGACAGGCAGAGCGGGAATCAAACGCAGAATCTTTGAAGTGTGTGTCACTCTGCCACCCCACAAAGGAGTATTATATCCACAAAAGGGCTTTTAAAAGCCAGTTTAATTGGGCAGAATATTTTAGATAGGATTTTCCATCTTCCTGATTTCGATATTGCCGTCCGTTACTTTCAAGTCCCATTTACACATGCTGTAAACAAATAGTCTCCATAGTGTGATTAGCAAAAGCCTGGGGCACTTAATGATTTCCTTTCGATCTCAATATGTCAAAGAAATGCCTACTGGGTAAAAACATGGAACCCTGTCTCCCTCCTTCATTTAGGACAGGACTAAAATTTTACGAACAAATGTACTTCACTGATTTTTTGATAAAAAAAAAAAAAAAAACTTTTTCATTTATTTCAGATCCATGCCTGAAAATCTACCCCTTTTAAGTTCTGGTTTATAAAATGACAATCTGCTGCATTAGACAGAGACATCCATTCTTGTGTTGTTTTAATCGTAATTTTTACTGACTTGTGAAAATCTGTAGGTACAGTCAGTTTAGATTTCCTAAAATTTTGAATTCAGGTATAATTAACTTGACAAGCATCCCAGCCAAGGCGTCCCCCAACCTCAAGGTGTCCCCCAACCTTAAGGTGTACCCCAACCTTAAGGCATCTCCCAACCTTAAGGCGTCCCCCAACCTTAAGCCCCATACATCTTATAATAGGCTCCTGGAGCTCCAGCATTGGATACATCGTTACGGATGTGTGAGGGTTGATGGATATCTTACACTTAATGGTCAGATCACTTTAATGGACCAATTCTTGCTGGAAAATAGCAGTTATTTCCCTGTCCCCATTTCATGTCTTTGCTAAGAATCAAGAATTATCCTCAAAAACACCTCCAAAATTTCTGTAAAACGTGGATTTAAACGGTATGATAGATAGCACATTATCCGCAGCCGTAGCTTGTTATCTACGATGAAATTTCACAGTTAGACTGTTTATCTCAAACTATTGATTTATCGAGGATATTTAATGTAACCAATGACACTCAACTGTTACAGGTTTTACCGGATGCTGGTGTTGTTGGATGCTATGAGATGCAGGTGGTCAAAATACACAATCACAGCTTGCAATGGTTCATCTTAAGCCCATATTAGATTCACAATATTGCCCAGGAGAGACACAAATTACATGTTTTATTGGATACTGATAATAAAATTGTCTATACTTATGCTCCCTTTATGAATCAAGCTATACTAGATTTACAAAGTCCGATTTAAATTGCCCTCTTTAACATCAACACTTGTTACCATGCGAAAAGAAAATGTATATAAAAAAACATTGTTTCTGCAAGCGAACTTATAATCTGATTTATGTATATCTCATTTACATTTTTCACTTGTCATTTCATTTTCCACTGATCAGATTTAGCACTACAGCTTAATAAGTCACTGACCACATTTAATTACACAAGTGCCTGGATGTAGGATCGCTAAATAAACACATTTTCATAACTAATGAAAAGTCAACATAAAAAAAAAATCAAAGGCCGATTTTTGATTATAGTGACATTATGTTTATGAATGTTTCATATGTCAGACCGTGGAACTTGTACTAATGGCATTGTGTTTACATCCTTTTTCCTCTGTGTTTCTTTATGCACAGCCACATGCCTAATTATACAACTAGCTAATTACATCTGTGCAAAACAATCAGGCTGTTGCTGATCTTGATTAACATATGGCGCTAAAGCTGTATACTCTCCTAATGTTGAATTTATTTCTGTTGAGGACAAGCTAAAACAATGTGTCCCTGTACACACTGTACAAGACAACGTGTTTAATTAATTTTTTTTTGCCAAAGATAATTCTAAAACTTTCATTCAGAATACATGGTGGACACCGTAGGTGAGTTTAATGTTTATAATTGGTGTTCACCATTGGTGCTGGCTCCTGAACAAAATTTTAAAACAGGATTTAGGAAGTAAAATATTCGAGAAATAAAAATTCCTGAGGGTGACAGGTTAATCTCCACCATAAAGAATGTTTTGTTCCAGCACTGAACTTTTCCCTATGCTT
>JAABNY020000032.1:12713584-12726895 GCA_015164015.2 Brevimyrus niger
TGATATACGCCACTCAAAAAAATTAAAGGAATTAGAGTATAGCATGAAGTAAACTAAACTTTTTGGATATTCATCTCATCAGTTAATTAGCAAAGGGGGTTTTTAATCAGTTTCAGCTGCTTTGGTGTTAATGAAATTAACAACAGGTGCACTAGAGGGGCAACAAAGAAACGACCCACTGACATTTTTCCGTCCTAATCTCTTCTGACTGTTTTTTTAGTAGTTCTGGTAGCATGAAGCGATTTCTGGACCCTACAGAGGTTGCAAAGGCAGTCCGACTCCTCCAGGGTGGCATATATTGAAGTCATTGCCAGAAATTTTCCCAGCACAGTCTCAAGGGCATGGAGGAGATTCCATGAGACAGGCAGTTACTCTAGGAGAGATGGACAGGGCCAAAGCAAGTCCTTAACCCATCAGCAGGATTGGTATTTGCTCTTTTGTGCAAGTAGGAGCAGGATGAGCACTGCCAGAGCCCTACAAAATGACCTCCAGCAGGCCACTGATGTGCTGTAGGGTCGCAGGGGTACCAAGCAGAAACCCCATGACAACATGAGGAGAACATGCAAACTCCACACACATGAAGCCATGGCAGAGACTCAAACCCCGGTCCTAGAGGTGTGCCTAGCTAGGGTCCCAATATTGATTATGCATATCTACTTTAAAAGAGCTGTGTAAAGTACTAGTGTACAAGTCTTTGAGATTTAAGATTCACTAAACCCTTTAGTACATAAGAAGAGGAATTCCTAATAATTTGTAGCTTGCCTGCATTGACGATTTTATGTAATCTCTTTATTCTCATGTCCATGTTTAGAGAAAATGTTTTCTTAACTTTCTATACAATTTAAGCAGATTTACACTGCTCAAAAAAAATTAAAGGAACACTTTTTAACCAAGTGAGTATAGCATCGAGTCAATTTAACCTCAGGGATATTGATCTAATCCGTTAGTAGCAATGGGGGTTGTTAATTGGTTTCAGCTGCTTTGGTGTTAAAGAAGTTATCAACAGGGGCAACAATGAGACAACCCCCAAAACAGGAAGGGTTTAACAGGTGGAGGCCACTGACATTTTTCCCTCCTCATCTTTTCTGACAGTTTTTTTCCACTTGTTTTGCATTTGGCTACAGTCAGTGTCACTACTGGTAGCATGAGGTGATACCTGGACCCTACAGAGGTTGCACAGGCAGTCTGACTCCTCCAGGATGGTGCATCAATACGTGCCATTGCCAGAAGGTTTGCTGTGTCTCCCAGCACAGTCTCAAGGGCGTGGAGGAGATTCCATGAGATTCCATGAGGCAGAGATGGACAGGGCCGTAGAAGGTCCTTAACGCATCAGCAGGACCGGAATCTCCTCCTTTGTGCAAGGAGGAGCAGGATGAGCACTGCCAGAGCCCTACAGAATGACCTCCAGCAGGCCACTGGTGTGCATGTCTCTGAGCAAACAATCAACAGACTTCGTGAGGGTGGCCTGAGGGCCCGACGTCCTCTAATGGGCCCTGTGCTCACTGCATGGCACCATGGAGCTCGATTGGCATTTGCCATAGAATACCAGAATTGGCAGTTCAGTCACTGGTGCCCTGTGCTTTTCACAGATGAGAGCAGGTTCACGTGAGGGTCTAGAGAAGCCATGGAGAACATTATGCTGCCTGTAACATTGTTCAGCATGACCGGTTTGGTGGTGGATCAGGGATGGTCTGGGGAGGCATATCCATGGAGGGACACACAGACCTCTACAGGCTAGACAATGACACCTTGACTGCTATTAGGTATCAGGATGAAATCCTTGGACCCATTGTCAGACCCTACGCTGGTGCAGTGGGTCCTGGTTTCCTTCTGGTGCACGACAATGCCCGGCCTCATGTGGCAAGAGTATGAAGGCAGTTCCTGGAGGATGAAAGAATTGATATCATTGACCGGCCCCCACATTCACATGACCTAAATCCAATAGAACACCTCTGGTACATTATGTTTCGGTCCATCCAAGGACACTAGGTTGCACCTCAGACTGTCCAGGAGTTCAGTGACACCTGGGAGGAGATCCCCCAGGACACCATCCATCTTCTCTAAATAGGCTTAAATAAATGCACTATCTACAATAAAGTGCAAAGTAGTGTGTATTTGCTAAAACAATCACAAATCACCATTAGAATATATGGAAGTGAATGCTAACATAATTAAAAAATAAGAAGATTTTTTTTTCTGCTCTTGTTGGATGACCAGAATATGATCACCTTGGTTCTAAGTACTATCCCAGAGACTATGGGTGCAAGGAAGGGAACAACCCAGGATGGAGCATCAATCCAATGCAGGACACACTAACACACCACTCAGATCTATGGGTAATTTGATAACTACAATATTTGGACTGTCTGGGGTGGGGGTGGGGCCGGGGCCGAGGCCGGGGGCGGGACCAGAGTACCTGTCAGAAACCGCACAACAACACAGGAAAAACACGCAAACTCCAAACATATGGAGCCACAATGGAGGCGATAGTGCTAACCACTGTGCCACCATGCTGCTCCTAATCCAATCCAATCCAATCTGATCCAATCAAATCCAATTCGATCTAATCAAATCCAATCCGATCTAATCAAATCAAATCTAATAATGTTTTTCCTTTTAAACATATTGGAACAAAGTAAACTTAACCATACATAAACATTGAATCAAGAAAAGTGTGCAGAAAGTTACTTTTTAACATTTAAAAATATGAATAATTGTACACACAAATGCATATACATAGCAATATAATTTGTGACACTCTTTCAGACTTTCAAATGGTATAGAAAGAAACATTCTGCCCATTTGTTGACAAATATTTAAATAATTAATGTTTAATGATTGTGCCGGTAGACCATTTTGAGTGTTTTACAATCATGCTTCCAACTAAGGGGAACTGCACACTTTCACAGTGTTAATAAATTTAAGCCTCTACCCTCTCCTGAGTGACACACACCTCCATATAACGAATCATTTTGTCATGTGGCCTTCACATTGTGCAAAGTTTTAGCTATGTTGAAATAATCACAAATTGTAGCTGCCTGATCTTGAAGCTGAATTTCTTGCTTTGCTGGATAACCTGTCCAGTTTCAAGTAGCCCAATTAAAATCTAATTGTGTTTAGCCCAGACTACCTTAAATCCAACGACTTATTTGGCTAAGCAAGAAATCAGGCTCGTGATGCAGGGTCCAGAAAACTCACATATGGATATATGATCACAAACAACAGCTACAACTACTACAACAACAAGAAATTATAATCCCAGTAATTGTATAGGTTATCTGGTCAAGTTCCATGCATGGGTGTATTCTGATAATTTTTTTAGATCTGGACTGTACCATAAAAATGTTTCTTTTTAGGTTAAAGGATATCAATGACACTTTTTATGAATGCCATGTCTGTAAGAATCTATTAACACATTCATAAAACATTGTAATGCATTCATAAAGCATTATAAACATTGCTATACATGTTCTTAAAAAGGCATAACAGATTATATCCATGTATATTATGCATTATGAATGCTTTATGAAGCGCTTATCTATATTGCACTATAGATACCTTCATAATGCAGCACAAAGGATTCTTATTTCTCAGGACGGTATCTATAATGCATTATCAATGAGAGCTTTGAGTACATGTGCTCTTAGTCCTGGGGCCCCTAGCTTGTTGACATGCTTGATTGACAGATTAGGTGAAGCATGTGCAGATCGTGATTGGGCTGACCCCCTTGCTCAACTATCAAACAGAAAAACATCCTGTACGGATGGAAGGTTACAGTGTTACAGTGTTGACAGAATTTCTAACCACAGCAACCATTAAATTATTGTAACGATCTTGTCTAAATTTTTATGACAAATATACAAATAAAAAATAAACAATAACCTTTCATGACATCACAAGTGAAATGTGTAAATAGGTGTTGGGTATTGGTGAATTTTACAATATGCTTCTTTTCTGAAAGGGAACAAATTGTTAATATGTCCAGATCCAGCATCGAAATTAATGCTCCCAATTTGAAATGTCTATTCACTTCACATAACGTAGTACAGTAATTTTATTTCACTTGCTAGCAAGAATGACAGATGACAACTGGCAAATATAATTGTATAGAAATTCTGCAGTGTGAAAAAGATAGATAATCTTTAAAAGGTCAGCATTTGGGGAACAAGGTGTCCCATGGTTGTTTTCGTTACTGCATATTTGCATCAGTATTGAACTCAGCCTGGATGTGATTTAGCAGCTTTAATAAAATTGAATGGCGTTAGTCAGTAGTTCTTAGATTACCCTTGGGAGACACCTCGCAGGTATTTAAAATTACTTAAGACCCAATGTATTCCTTCAGATTATTTTCAACACTATTATCTTTCAATGGTAGAAGGGTCAACAGCAGAAGTGTATAGTTCTGTATTTAGTGTTTAATGTTAATACTTGCTTGGTCCACTTAGGGTATATCAGTAGTAAAGTAGGATAGGTACCAGATACCAGGCACTATAAGTGACTAGTTCTTGTAGAATGATATAAAGCCTCTCAACTGAACTTTTTCTGCTCCACCCATTTTGTTTAAGTCTTGGTTGTGCCTGCCAGTGTCACAGTTCCCCCCCCCTCTCCCGCCCATATTCATCACCATAATACAGATATGATTAGTATATACTCCCTTAAAAGCTTTCCAGTTAAAGAGCCTATATGGGATGTTTTGAGGATAAGGTGGAAGATTTGACATTTACTTCTCCTCCAGTATAAGTAGGCCTTAAATTTCCCATTACCAGTAGTTGCAATGAAGGCGCACAGCATGGTCTGCCCAAGGCTAAAATGCTTCCCTTCTTGCTTACGCCAATTTATGGATGCGGAATTGACTTCTCCCAGCTTCCATACAGTTTACTTATGTGCAGGTATATCTCTGCCAACACCACATACAGAAACGTGTTTATCTAAAGTGTTTCGACATAAAGTGATTTCTGATATGAAGGAAAATATAGGAGGGGAAAAAAATCATTCTTATATCCTAGAGTTATGGTATCCCTCGGCAAGGCCTTTCAGCTGTGACAAGACGTCTGCAGTTCAGGTCACAAATGACAAATGCTCTATACGTGAAGCTTCCAAGGTTTGTTTCGAATTTTCGTAACTACCTAATCAGTACATGGTTGTGTTGAGCCAGGAGCCAAGTACAGCAAGTACAAAGCTGGAATACACCCCAAATCCTCATCATCATTATTATTATTATTATTATTATTATATTTTCATACTATTGTAATACAACTGGAACAATATTATACAAAATATATCTGCTTTTGCCAAGTATTAACAATTTAAATTCTTAAACTGTAACAACGACTGTTGATTCTGTTAATAATTCTGGTATTGTTTAGCGCAACCATTGCTCCTGAAGACCTAATAGAAAAGTATTTGGGTAAAACCAGATAAATCTCACAATTTCATGAGAGACTGTCTCTGACTATTCTGTAATGCAGTGTTTCCCAACGCGGTCTTTGGACGGCCTCCCATCCCTCTGCCAGACAGTCCACATTTTTGCTCCCACCCAGCTTCCTGTAGTGAAAATGTGGACATTCTGCAGGTCCCTGAGGACTGGATTGAAAAACACTGTATGAATGTACAGTATGTACTGTAAGTATAATTTATTAAAAGGCCCTTTTTGGGTCTGCAACTTAGCATCTCTACAATATAGAAAATACACATTAAAATAAATATAGTCTATACCCCTTTATAATCCCCTAAACCAATGTTTCCCAATCTGGCAGGGAACAAACATGTGGACTGTCTGGCAGGGAGCTGGGAAGGAGCAAAAATGGGGACCATCTGTGAGTTCCTGTGGATCGGGTTGGGAAACACTGGCCTAAATACTGCCCAAAAATTCCTTCTGTACATGTAACTAAGGAATAATGGAGATGTAACATTTCAAATCTTAATCCACAAAAGGCTTTAAAGTTCAGGTCGGATCTTTTTTAAAATATCATACAAGATGCTGTGGCAGCTGTGGGCTCCCCTTGTTTTCATGTATAATGTAACAGTCAGGAATATATATTGAATATATATATTATTATTATTTGTCTTTATAGTTCTTTATGAACGGCAACCTCCTGGCATAAATTTTAAAATACTGTGCACATAATTCAAAGGGCTCATCTCAGAGGTAGCATTTAAATTTAAATTTATTATAAAATAATGACGACTACATGCATTACCAACTTGGCATCAGAGACTGCTGTAGGTCTGAAAGCTAGCTGACCTGGATGAGTCTCTTGTCGGGGTATAAACAGGGTCAGCTAGGTGGATTTGCGAGAGCTTTGTCTGGATTTGTGCGGGAGTCAGGGCTATGTTTCTTGGCGAACAGCTGTTGCATTTGTATCCAAGTTTGAAGCCTATTTCCGTCTTCTGTGTTAGTTGAGTTTATGGATTTTTAAATGAGTCTTGAGTTTACGTTCTATAAATATTCCACATGGTAATTACTAAGGGCATTTTCACTGAACCAATATTATTAAATTTAGCACACATTTAATAAGAGGATATTGAGGGTAATAAATCACAACAGCAGAATCACTGTAGTACTGGCTTTAAAAACACAACAATGAAGAATATCACTAACACTGACTCTTCTATCTGCCTAATAGAGGTAGACAGTGACACATGCTAGTGCTGTATGAGGAAGCATATTCATACTAGGTCAGTTTCTGTCACTGACCTAAGACACCCAGAGGCAGCTGGGCTACGTTTACACAGGGCGTGGAAGCAGGCAGCCCAAGTGAGGTAGGAACCAAGTCAAAACATGGTTAAGCTTTAATTCCTTGCATGTCAGAGTACACGCATTCTTGCATTTTTGATAGGTACTTATTCAGTCTGGGTTTATGGTACTCTTTTCATCTAAGTATGAACATGTATCTTTGCTTTGTGTGTGTGTGTATGTGTGTATATACATACATACATACATACATACATATATATATATATATAATACATGTATATGTATATATATATACACACACACATATTCTGACCCATAATTAACACACCCTTCCTTCATTTAGCATTTGTTTATGTGTTTCACTCCTGAAACAAGTGAGTAAAGTGACAGTAGTCATTCAGTCATTTTGTCACCTCAGTCCCCCTCCCCCAAGTAGAGAAAAAGCTGCTTCTTTGTTGCTTTTATTCTGCAGGTTTCCCTGTGGTTTCCTCATTTTTGTTAGCTCGCTTTGATCACCATCCCTTGGGATGGCTACAATAAATAAAAGAGGCTGCTTTGCTATGAAGGCTCCACATCTCTGTTTGCCGGCCGCACAGCAGAATCTTTCACGGTGTGTAAAAGAGAACAAAAAAAAATGGTTCAAGTCAATTTTACATTAACATCCGATTTCCTTTATGCTGGAAGCTGTAATAACATTTCAAAACTGGTTCCAGCTTTAACAAATAATGTTAAAAGATGAGATGTCATGACCCAATTAGATGGAGTAATGCATAACCTGCAGTATCAGCAGAAACCAAAGACAGACCAAAAAGCTCTCAGGTTAAGCAAAATAACTCTACACTGATGACAAATACGCAAGTTAATTTAAATAATTAGTACAGATTTTTATTGGTTTGTTAGATATGCTTAATATTACAGACAGACATGTAAACACTCTCTCTAATCTCCTTGTAACATTCAGCAATATTGTCACTTTTTAACATTCTCTTCATCCCATTGCGGCCTGGAAGGAGTATCATGATGCTACAGTATTACTTTTACCTCCCAATATTTTTTCAATAAATCAAAAAATTTTATGTAGTTTTATTATCTGCCTTCCTTTAAGAATTATATTTACTTCTAGGACTTTCCCAGACAAAAGGAGAAAAACCCCCTTCAGCTTACTTCTGGGTAGACATTTCTAAGTTAGCTAGACTCATCTTACTTCCCAGCAAATTTGATGATTTTTTGACACCTGCTAACATTCAGTCGTGCATTCGGCCTCGCCTCCAACCCTCCCTCGTTCGCCTGTGGTCAGCGCTATCAGCTCTCTCTCCCATGCCGGCTTCTTTGATCTCCTCTGTTCTCCATCTTCAAGTTCAGCTAGATGATGTTCCTTTGCCCTCTGACTCACACAAGCTTTGCACTTTATGAACAGCCTCTTCCCAACCTTGGTCATCCTGCCAGCCATCTCATCAGCATTTCTGTCAGTTCAAAGTGGGGAAAATTAGCTTTTTTTCTTCTCATCTTAATTTGACCTACTTTTCCTCTTTTTTTGGTCTAAACCTACAGGTGGGGAGCTGTGATTTTTAGCTACATTCCAACTTACAATCGTCTACCTCAATTACTCCAGTTCTTTTTTTTGCGCTGGATCCTCAAAGATCAACTCCCCCATTACCGCTGTTTAACTACCATAACCAGATCTTTCCTCCCACCAACCAAATTTCCAGGTTTTCATAACCATCAAAACCCACCTCCTGATTTACACCTTAGTTTTCTCTTGTGCTGGGGCCTGTATCACAAAGTGATATTTGCTGGCCAGGAAGATACCTTGCAGGATTTAAGGGACCACAGTTTAAAGGTACTTTATCTTTGTTCACTTATATTCAGTCCAGACAACTTTAAATTTAGCAAGTTATTTTGCTAAAAAATTCAGTCTCATGATACAGACCTATGCTCTTTTAACTGAGCTCTCAGAATTTTCATTTACATTAGTTTATTCAAAACACAATGGGTCACAGAGCAGAAATAAACTCCTACAGACCCCCCATAAACAGCATCAATGGAGGATTTAACAGTTCTAAGCAAAAGGAACCTTAAAGAATGACTGGACATGTAGTTTTTCAAGTTTGAATTAAAAACACAATATATCTGAAAACCAAACATAAGGAAGTAGATTTTTCTAAAAGCTGTTCTCATTCCTTTATGCTTCTATTTGTCAGACTTCACGTAGGATTTGAAATCATTTTATTCACCAGTGTGTGAGCAAAGGCCAGTGATAATATGGGTAGGGGTAACGTGGGTAGGGGTAATGTGAGTAGGGGTAACGTGGGTAGGGGTAACGTGAGTAGGGGTAATGTGGGTAGGGGTAATGTGAGTAGAGATTCTCATTAGGCCAATTTATTTCAGCTGTGAACATTAAGCTTTCAGAGCGCCAGTGGCCTGTACTACGAATCGGGGTTACTGGCTTATCGGAATAACATTTCGGATTTAAGGTACCGCAGTTGAAATGGACTTCATATGCGTTTACCTACATTTTGTCCAGACTACCTTAAATCTGGAAAGTTACCCTGATAAGCCGGTAACCCCGCTTCGTAGTACAGGCCCCTGGTCTAAGTAGTTGTTGAAAGAGCAATGTTTTGGTTTTTCTTTCCAATGTCTGCAAAAACACAATTCAGTTTGACTTTAAATATTTTTCCATTTGATTATGTCACTTATACATGAAAATAGCAACTGGATGAAACTTCCACTTACAATCAAGCAGCATTTGAAAAAGTTTGCAAGGTGTGAATTCTGCTTGTCAGAAGGGCCAGCTGCCTTTTTGAGTATCTCGTGAACAAAAACCCTAAACAAACAAGTAACCGGTGAAATGGTGCTGATTTTAGCCACATACAAATGCAGAACATACTGATGCTTTTAAACCAACAACACTTCAGTGTTCCTTTTCTACAAATGTGAATTGCAGAGTTCAATGAATCAATCACACGTATGTTTCCCAAAAGCATTGTTACAAATAATATTAACAACTAAACAGTTCCAACAATGAAAATCTCTAATTACCCCACATTTCACCCAATATAATCAAAATTTCATGGAAAAATGCACCACATATCTAATCTGATGGAAACATCAATGATGAATCAGCACATGTATATCACTAATAATTTTTTTAGTAATGGGGAACAGAAACAAAAGCATGAATATTGTTTCCGTTATTATGCAATTAATCATGCATGCCGCCTAATATCAAATACGCTTGAAATTCTGAAAAAAACAGGTTGCAAATTTGACCTCAAAATATGACAGGCAGACAGAGCTGCTAAAATTCATTGTAGGTAAAATATCCTTTCAAAATAATCAGGGCCTCCATGTTCCCATTCTTCACACTTTATTATGCTTTGATTTAAGACACATTTCTAATACTTTAGTGCAAACATGAACAGAACAGTCATTCTGACTAGAGGTTATTTTGTCCTTTCTGATGAAACAAGCATTTTTAACTAAAAAGAGGGAAATGTCTGACTAAATGTATGATTTTGAATGCACTTTATCTGCTAGACACTAATAAATTGAAACAGGTAAACTAATCATTTTAATTGTAACACTTTATTTGCCAGGACACACATAATATAATGTTATGCTACTACTTATGTATTAATCACGAAACAAGTCTTGTAATAGTGACATACTTTTAATTTATCATTAATAAATCATGATGCATGTTTTATCTTAAGCAGTTACTATATTTGTTACTATATCTGTAAACTTTTGTGAACTACTGAAGGAACAACTAAAGGAACTACTGAAGGAACAAATCATGAAAGCACATTAAATAATGATCTTGTTTGTTCATCATTAATGAATCAGGATGCATCTTTTATCTCAGATAGCGACTAAATTTGTTCATGATTTATACTTCAGTAGTAACTGAATTATTACTAAGTATATGTGCCTTGTCAAGTAGCTACCTTTTGAATTATGTGTAAATTTTGGATTATTCAATATACCCCAAATTATTTCAAGCATATTCTGTTTCTCATAATTTGACCTTTATGTCATGTATCATTTAATCAAATTATGCGTTCTAACATTATATCATATTTTTATAAACTAATTTAAAATGTCTAGAAACACTTTTTAGTGCTATCAACTGAAGATAAAGAGTTTTTCTTTTAAATAGCAAAACCAATAACAAGTGAATATCAGGGAATCAAAATCAGCCTTGCCTTAGGCTTAGCCACGAGCACTGATTGGTTCTGGGGAAAAGGCATGACCTTGACTGCAATGGAAGAGCCTGCATCACAAAACCTACCAGCCCATCCCAGAGGTGTCCTTGACCAATGCTACAGGCAAACACTAAAAGAGTACGAGACATCTGTAAGATTCAGCTTGTTATTCATGTGAAATAAAAGCATAGATGGCTTTGAATTTCATATACTTCTTTTCACTGCAGACTCAAAGTTCAGATATACAACATGCAGAGAGAGGCACAGGTTTGGAAATGAAAGAAATGTCGGTGGTCAAATCAAAAAATAATTAGTAGGACTCTAGAGAAATGAACAAATTCAGTGATATTGCCTAATAAGGCAATCTTGTTAAACACTAGCAACCTGTCGGCTGTTACGGACATAGGGCATGGGGCAGGCAGGGAAAGGAAGGTGACAATCCACTTGCAGTTCTGAGACAAACAGGGGGTTATTAAAGAAACTGGACACACAGGGTAAAACTATCAAATAAAAGGACCACAAAGGGTCAGGGAATATGAAATGAAGCACAACTAAAAACTAAGCAAAACCACAGGGAATAAAGCCAGCGAACAGAAAAACAAACACACTAACATCCACAATGGTTGGCACTTAAATAGAAACAGCTAACCAACTAACATTGGGGCAGGTGTGGAACATAACAATTAACCAATCAACCAAGATACAGAACAAGAAGCAACAGGTGGGGTGAGTTATAACAATGGGGACAGAACCAGGGAACTCTAACAAACAGGAGGCTAATACTGGGGAGGTGGCAGGAACCAACATAGAAGCAGAATACTATGAAACAAGGAGGAAGTGAGGCAAACTAAATGCAAGAACAAAAACAAAGACAGAAACACCAAACCAGGAATTAAGTGGAATAAAATTTAAAACAGGTAAGACGGGTCTCAAGCCAGCCTTGAACCCATGACACGAAGGAAATGAATCTGAGCCACACACTCAACCCATTGACCTATGGAGCAGCCTAGAGAACCACACGAACACACTAGGCACTGGGGCTGAAGGGCAAGAAACAGGGAAGAGGACAGGATGGCCAGCACCACCTGCTGTCTAAACGGGAAGGGGATGCAATGTGGAGGGCAGGGTCAGGCGGGCGCTGACCATGACAATCAGCAATATATTCTCAATTCACTTTTCTGGGGAGGGCAGCACCCACAATGATGCTTGGTGCCTCAAAATTTTCAGAAAATCAAACTATTACTGGTGTATAAATCTATATTCTTTGTATACCCATTACTCAATGATTGCTTTCCATAGTTGTGGTGCATTTCTTTAGATGAAAATAACTGACAGTATAAACCTCACTCTTACTGAATGTTTTTTTTTTGTACTTATGAGTTCCCATGGCCTCCCTGTGCTTGCAAAGATTTCTTCTGGGAAGTCCAGTTTCTCCACACTGCCCAAAAACATGGCCAGGCGATGTGGTCTCTCTGAATTGCCCATATTTTGCACGTGTGTGCCTTGCGAAGGACTTGCACCCTCATCTTGAGTGCCCCAGCCTCTTGACCTGCACTCCTATTAACATCAGTCAACACTACTGAAAATAGAAATTCTAGCAAAATATTTCTTCAAAGAAATACCTATAATATCCTTTCCCCCAATTAAAAAGCTTAATTTAAAACAAGGTTCAAAAGGTTTTGATACATAACATTTCAGCAATCCCATTGTTACTTAAACTATAATTATATTTTCCTAGACACACAGAGAAAAATATTTACACTTAAATGTTAATTATTATTCACCGTGTAGTGTTTCAAATCACATTTAATTGCAGAAAGAAACCCTATAAAAAAAAGCAAATTTCATAATTTAATGGAAGGTTTATGAAGTGTGAAGGCAAACGTATAACAGTAATTCATAAGTAAAGCTGATAGACATGCCACAGTAGAGCCAAAGTCAAAAAAGTTGAACTGAAGGAAGTTTGGTTGTTTTGTAATCCACAATTACTGATAATTAGTAAAGGGCATTATCTCTCTGTCTCATCTCATTCCGTGGCATTTGTGTACCCCTCTCAGTATTCTGTTCTATATTTCAAAATTTTAAAGTGAACTTGCAAATAAATTAATTTACCCACCTTTTGTGGTTGCCGCAGTATATACATAATCTTGGGCACACAATTAATGCATTTTACTTTTGACAGGATAATTAGTCTAGATTAATTATTTGGACTAATTATGCATATTACCACAGTGCATGTGAAACAGAGCACCTTCAGAGCTGGATTCATTGTTTAGAATTGTTTTGCTGCATTCTATGTTTATTAATATTCAAAGCCATTTCATATGTTTTAGTAAGCAATTTAAGATCTGCTACTTGTATTTCAGCACTGCACTACTTTAGATTATGTCAGACTGATGTCAGACTTCT
>JAABNY020000032.1:12743853-12754548 GCA_015164015.2 Brevimyrus niger
AGCGGTCTGTAAGCAGGCATTAGCATGACAGTAGTGTGATCTGAGGCACCAAGGTGGGGGAGGGGGAAAGCCTTGTAAGCTCCTCTTTGGGTGGTGTAAACAAGGTCCAGTATGTTATTTCCCCGAGTAGGAAAGTCTATGTGTTGCTGTATTTTATTTATTGTTTGATGTCATGATACCTGAAGTAAGGAAATGTGAATAAACATTACATTTATACATCTTACTTTCAGAGATTATTAAATCCAGCTTCAATGAATAACAACCCTGTCAGATTTTCCTGTTACCTGTTCATCCAGCAGGTATTTCAGCTTACACTGAAATGTACCTTTCTATTTAAAATAGAAAGCACACTCCTTTCCATTTTTTATTTTTTTTTAAAAATATTTTAATGTTTGTGGAATTTGTTCTATTTGGTGATTCAGATAACTTGCTGCATGAACAGGTTTACTCACTGAACTTGAAAATAACTGGCATTATATATATATCACTAATTTATAAATTAATTTCAATGGCTTCTGGCACATTTGGTTTTGAATGCTTTGATCTTATGATTTGGCACGTAATTTTTAAGTTATTTAATTTTTTTATTTTTTAAGATTATTATCCACATTCTTACAAAGCACGAGCAGTTCTCAGGAATCAAAATTATTTTGATTGACATTTTTTTATTTAATTTTTTCAGTAAAGATAGTGGTATTAAAACATGGCCAGTTTTATTTCTATTGTAGTCTATTTGTAAATGTATAGATGCTAATAAAAGAACTTGTTGCGACCGTGTGAGTGTCGCACGAATGACAAGGCAGGATTCTTCAAGTTGGGTAACGAAGGGGTTTATTTAAACAAGACAGGCAGTGTACTCACACATATGAACGAGAATGACGGATCTGGGGACTACTGACAGAGACACTGACTAAATACAAAAGACAAGCTAGACTTAACAAGCAACAGGTGACTACAATCAGGGCAAAACAGGAGGTAACGAGGTGGGTGTGGCACACAATTGGGATCGTTGGAGGCAGGACGTAACAGAACTATTGAACGTATGCTTTTTAAGTAAAAACTATACTGCCTGTATATGGTGTAAACAGTTATTTGAACAGGATTTTCTTGTAGAATTATCAATAAAGTAACATACTGTTTGCACAAATATGTATTAAGTCTAGGTAGGCAGTACAAATTGTCAGAATACCAGCAGCATTAAACTGGGTATATATAAAGACTTTATTCTATTCTTAAATGCAAACAATCTGGAATCCATAAGTCTATATGGCCCAAAAGTAATGATTTAACATTTTAAATTCTGTTACATTTGGGCAATGAAAATATTTTGCAGTAGGTGTGAACAGGGTATGATGCATTTGTTTAGAATAATTAAGAGCTTGTGTGGTATAATGACCATAAAATAAAGCTAAACTAATTGCTATGCATTTAATTGCTATTCTATTTACATGTACCAAACTGCTGGACACGTACAACAGCTGCAATAAGGCAGCACATTTATTATGACAATTTATGTGAGGATGAAAAAAGTAAGCCCTTTTGATGCCAGTGGTACCCCTTGCAAGCCACTACCAACTGTCCCACCCAGTGCCTCGAGCCATTTCAAACTGTCCTGCCTAGTGCCACGAGCCACTACCAACTGTCCCGCCCACTGCCACGAGCCACTACTAACTGTCTCGCCCAGTGCCACGAGCCACTACAAACTGTCCTGCCCAGTACCGCGAGCCACTTCAAACTGTCTTGCCCAGTGCCGCGAGCAACTACGAACTGTCCCGCCCAGTGCCGCGAGCCACTTCAAACTGTCTTGCCCAGTGCCGCGAGCAACTACGAACTGTCCCGCCCAGTGCTGCGAGCCACTTCGAACTGTCCCACCCAGTGCCGGGAGCCACTTTGAACTGTCCAGCCCAGTGCCGCGAGCCACTACCAACTGTCCCGCCCAGTGCCGGGAGCCACTTTGAACTGTCCAGCCCAGTGCCGCGAGCCACTACCAACTGTCCCCGGCCAGTGCCGCAAGCCACTACCAACTGTCCCGCAACACTTCCGCGAGCCGCTACGAACTGTCCCGCAACACTTCCGCGAGCCGCTATGAACTGTCACGTGATAGCAGCTGCAGGACAGTACAGTTTGTGCTCTAACTGCTTCTCGAGATTTGATTGCGGAAATGCTGTTCCAGGTTAGATTTAGAGTTTTTTTGCATATACTGCATAATGCTTTCCGGTCATTCCCCATGACCGGGTTCAGCCAGTCTTTAAATGACGGGTTATTAAGCCAACTGTTTGAAAACGTACATTTTCCCATTTCAACGCGAAGGTGCTACTAGCGCATTTCAGAGGCTCTCCTAATATTAACACGTTAGATAACCCTGCCGCAACTGAGGTAAAAGGCGGAGAAATGGCTTCAGCATCACTCTAATAGGCTATTTATTCCGACTCAGGTCCTGTTAGCACGTATATTATATATTTTTAATTAGATGAAGTTAAAACACGTAGACAAATGGGAAACTCATAATAAATTGAGTTGGATGATAAAAAATTTTATTACCTTTTACTACCACGCGGAAACCCTGATGAAATGGGGAAGCAGAAGAAGAAAACAATAGATCAGGGAAAACGGACATGGAACTGGCAAAAACAGGCAGCACTACACAATTAGACTTCACAATACTTCAATGACTGACCTAGGGAAACATACTCAAACACAGACTAAAAAACACAGGACTAAATGGAAATAACATGACACAGCTGGTAAACACAGGGATTTCACACAATATTTTTGAGGGGGTGTGGCACACAGGAGGATCGGATGAGCAGGGCTTGACAAAAGGTAGCGTCAAATGCGGTTCAGCACCAGGGACCAGCGACAGTAAATTAAACAACTGTTTTTCTTGTGGGGAATCAGACAAGCCATCCATAGACATAAAAGTGCCCAGCAAATCAATACTGCTACCCATTTGATGTGACTGCGCCCATGTAACTGCACAACCATGAAAAACAGAAGCAACTTCAGGGACAAAGTTTGACATTTGCTCAGAAGGGGAATTAATCACCATAGGAGAAGGACAAACTTTCCCCCCAGCCAAATCATTGCCCAAAAAACTAATTATTCCTTTCACAGGTAGCTGAGGATGAATCACCACTCTTACCAAACCGAAACAAACCTACACTGCATGTGAACCATGTGTGATGGGGCTTTAACAATGCCCAATCCAAATCCTTGGACGAGCATATCGGCATCACAAAATCTTTCATCTGAAAATGATAAAACCGACTGTAACACAAACGACTGGCTGCTCCCATGTCTCTTAAAATTTTAATCAGAACACCATCCTTCTCTTAGCCAGATAGAGAAAGGATTCACTGTAAGACAAAAGGACCACAAAGTGCATCAATCCAATTTCCTCTGCACCAGGACCACATAGTGCATCAACCCAATTTCCTCTGCACCAGATCGTAAACTTGTTGCAGCAACAAAACCAACCCCTTTCGGTGCTGACCTTTTTGACCTGTTTTCCATTTCAACACAGTGCAAACTTTAATCAGGTGACCAACCTCAATAAAAACATTCCCGTGATACACTCAAAGAATTGGACTTACCAGATCTTGAGTTTTTCCAAACTTTAGAACTCAATGAAGGCATATTACAACATGGAGGTGGTGTAAACACAGTTTTGTTTTGCATCAACACACACTCATCTGTACAAACAGCAGCCTGCATAAGAGTTGACACTTTCTGATTGTTTAAATTCTGAAACACAATTTTTAAATTCCTCTATGAGAATACACTCCCACAATAAGCATAATTTGCATCATCTGTGAAACACACCACCGATCAAGCATGTTTTCACAAATGAACTCTACATAAGTTTGCTTGTCTCCCTTCGTATAAGTTCTAAAGCGTTGTCGATGCGCTTCCGGCAACAACCCATATGCATGCGAGATGGCATTTTTAACAGTTTTGTAGTGAGCCCTGTCCACAGTGAGGGCAGGGTATACCTCCAAAGCTTTCCCAGTTAGCGCACAGTGCAGCAACAGCATCCAGACCTTCCTAGGGCATTTTAGCGTAAGAGCGACCCGCTCAAAGTGCAAAAAAAACTTTTCCATTTCTTCTATACTTTTCACTTTCTCAAAAAAAATGCGAATATTTTGACTAACATCAAAAACAGGTTCTACCAACGCAAGGTTTTCAGGGACAGAGGATACTTGAGCAAGATCCTGAGTGATTTGGGTTGCTCTAGCATCTTCCAACTCCAGGGGCCTCATGTATAACGACGTGCATAGAATTCACACTAAAGCACGATGTATGGACAAAACTAGGAATGTGCGCATGCAAAAAAAAATCCAGATGCACAAAACTGTGCGTAAGCAAAGATCTATGCACATTCCCTTAAATCTCAATGAGCATCAAATTTTACGCACGTGAACGAGCTCAAAGCCACCCCCCAACCCACCCATAATAATGTACACTCACCTAAAGGATTATTAGGATCACCTGTTTTAGTTCTCATTAATGCAATTATCTAATCAACCAATCACATGGCAGTTGCTTCAGTGCATTTCAGGGTGTGGTCCTGGTCAAGACAATCTACTGAACTCCAATCTGAATGTCAGAATGGTAAAGAAAGGTGACTTGACTGATTCAAGCTGATAGAAGAGCAACTTTGACTGAAATAACCACTCGTTACAACCGAGGTATGCAGCAAAGCATTTGTGAAGCCACAACATGCACAACCTTGAGACAGATGGGCTACAACAGCAGAAGATCCCACCGGGTACCACTCATCTCCACTACAAATAGGAAAAATTTGCATGAGTTCACCAAAATTGGACTACATGTATACATGTGGAAATTCTGGTAAATTTCATGTATACTGTCCTGTTTCGGCTAAGTGAGTTTCCTGCAGTAGGACAATGTCTGCCTGTAATGTTGTTAGATATTCTAAGATTTTATGTCTTTTAGCAAATGAGCCAACACCACGTGCGTTCCAAGTGACAAAGCGTAATGAGTACATGCTGTCCTAACTTAGGCCCCCTGAGTATGATCTAATGTTAAAATGGACGGGTGTGTGTATGTGAATGACTGTGTGTGTATGAGTGTGAATGTGTCAGGATGCATGTGTGTGCAAGTGTCAATGTGTGCTATTAAGGTGAGGAGATCTGTCTGAGCTTGAGTGGGCATGTGTATATGTGAGTGTATGAATGTGTGCATGTTAAGATGAGGGGGTGCGTGCATGTTTGAGTGGGCGTCTAGGCATGCGAGTGCGAGACTACCTATGTGTACAGGTCCTTCTCAAAAAATTAGCATATTGGGATAAAGTTATTTATTTTCTGTAATGTACTGATAAACATTAGACTTTCATATATTTTAGATTCATTACACACAACTGAAGTAGTTCAAGCCTTTTTATTGTTTTAATATTGATGATTTTGGCATACAGCTCATGAAAACCCCAAAAAAATCTAAAAAAATTAGCATATCATGAAAAGGTTCTCTAAACAAGCTATTAAACTAATCATCTGAATCAACTAATTAACTTTATGACAATATGCTAATTTTTTGAGAAGGACCTGTATGTGTGGGTGTATAGTATCTGGTAGACTGCTTCCAGATAAAACATTTTTGAGCATTAATACCGATATGTCACAATTACCATAACAACCAAAGTGACAATGACGGTCATAACGACCACAACAACAACAACAATTGCGACTGTGGTGAAACATTAGACAAGGGGGTTGAAGAACAGTAAGGGATATGAAGTGTCCCGGCATTAAAAATCCTTATCCAAAGCCGTCTAGTGTGCGGCGTGTGCTAAAAACCTGTTTTAACTGCCAAACTATAAAGTTAGTCTGTTAAATGCATGTTACCTGTCGGAAGTGGTTTCAGTAGAGCCAAGCGGTAGTGATCTGGTCCCGAAACAGATGCCCATTAACATACAGTCTGTCTACCTCGATAACAGCCCGGGCTTCCTCCACAATGAATTTTTTCCTGAGCGGAAACAAACTTCGTGTTTGAATATCGAGCAGGGACTCTTTCATGTGCTTATTTTCTGTAGATAGTTTCACCATACCTTCAGTGAGGGATTTTACAGAATCTCTGAGAATCTTGTTTTCAGATGCGAGCAATTCAACCTGCTGTTGATTGTACTCCAGAGATTCCTGTAGTGCTTAAAATTCCTTGTGTAGAACTTCTACCAGTGCCAGTCAGGAGTCAAAACTGGAATGTTTGTTATTAATAGAATCTAGGATATCTCCATATACTTTATCTGGCAACGAAGGGCAACGAAGGTTTCTTTGTCCAGGATGTAATGAGTGAACTTGTCTATCCAATAAAGTACTATAGATACTATTATCATTATTTTGGCTATGTTAATTTGGCTATCGAAGTAAGTTTTCTTTGTTTTTTTTTTTAGTAGGGCGCTGCCATGTTGGATTATGAACAGCTCTCACGAGATCTCACAGCATTACCGCACCATCCCCCTTTTGAACTAACGAAATCCACGCTGATCACACAGAATAAGAGTCCACAGTGTAGTAATACTCCAGACAAAAGTGCAGCAGGGCGATGGGTGCTGGCGGCAGTCGGATGGGCCACGAGTTACCAGCAGAGTCGGCGTTGCTGGTCATATTGATGACAACCTGGGGCTGTGGTTCATAGAACCAGGCAGGAAGGAGAGGATCATCCCTGTATGGATAAGGGGGAGTCGCTGGAACATGACAGTGTTCGTCTGGGAAGACAGAACACTAGAACAACACCTAAACAGCAATATTATTAGTAGCAACACAAAAAGAAAGATAAATATACTAAAAACCAAAGGTTTAAACACCCCGGATAAGCTCTGAAACAGTGAGGAGAACCAATTGTCCCATCTGTACTCAAACAGGCCATGCTCCTTATGTATTGCAGACATCTGTTTGTGCACCACTTCCTCCAGATTTTGCACAGCCTGAGAGGAATCGGGGATGTACCTGCAACATTCTCTTCCCACTATAGCACAAACACCACCTTTCTCTAATAGGAGATCCAATGCTATACGTTTTTGCAGAGCCACCTGCTTGACCGCAAGTGATTCACCCTGAATGGCCTTTACAGTATCAAGTGTCTGACTGGCCACTTTCTCTACTGCAGTCTGCAGGGCCGCCACCTCAGTCTGAGGGTCTGCCACTGCAAGGGTAAGTAAACACCGCAAACCACTGTTCAGTCCGACTAAGTGACCGTCTGCTGCGTGAATATGCATGCACAGCCAAGGACCTCTGTTCTTTGGGCACTTTGTGAATAGAAGGAACAAGACAAGCCAGATAACAATACCAATCAGCCTTCGCCGCTGAAAGAGACAAAACAATATAACCCTTAGGAGAGTCTTTGCGACCCCAGATAAAAGCAGAATGTGGTGGTGCCACTAGCAAGACATCACCAAAGACAGAGAAGTTAACAAAAGCCCTACAGTGCAGAGGTGGGGAGGAAGGGGTTAGCGACTGGGCTGATATAAACAGACGGAAAAACAAATTGTCATTCACAGGGATGACAGCCAAGCCATCCTCAGGCAGGGTCTTCCCCTTGACCCTAACATGTGTGTCCGATGGACAGGAAACAGCAGAATAAGTACAGTTATCAGGGCTTTGCCGACATTGCAGAGCAGTTACAGTCAGTTCTCGCACCCACACCGCGTAGCGTTCGGGGGCCTCAGCCTCCCATGCTCTATCAACAGACGATGTGATAATTGCAACATTAAACAAATCCATCCCCCACCTGTACTATACACGCCTATTAGTAAATGAAGTGATTGGACTCATCAGCCTGAGTCAGATAGAGGATTGGATTGTTCCCAGCAAACTCTTGTTGTAATTGGTCATGTGTGGCCCTAAGGACCTCCTCCACTGCCCGCAACTTAACAGCAATACCGGAAATGTGACATATAGGTAGTGGCGGAGTCGAGGACAACCATAGCTCACGAGTCAGCAGCCAAGCCATAACAGACCAGGGGGCAGAGCATGTCTCATTCAAGACTGCTATGTCATGATAGGTGTATGGAACCCTGTAGAAGGCCCATGCTGCAGAGGTGTGGGGCATAAAATGCCAAACCCAGCAGTCTGAAACATTCAGCTCGGGACAAAAGCCCCACAGCATTGGCATCCATCACCTCCCTTTTCCCTCGATCCAGAACCCGTAGGGGGTCTGGCACTGTCAGAGTACAGTGAGTGACACAGCTGGAAAAAGTAGTTCTCCATCACAATTTAACATTGATCCCAAATATAACTATCACAATAAAAATGGTTATCATAAAAAGGCAACACAGTTTTGACCCTCTCAGGAGCCAATCTTGAAAGAACCACCAGGGTTGGACACGCATCTGCAGGGGACCCAATGGACCCAGGTGTCGGGCCCACTTTCACTGCGTGAGGGGTCACCATCAGCACCATCGGTTAGTCCCGGAATGTCATCACATGCCTTCCTCATCACACCATGCACCGCTCCGTTTCCATCCGTGGAGCTCACCCTCCCTCTGTAGCACCAGTTTGACTCAAAACAAGGTCATTATCAGCGCATAGTTTATCAACAACCTTTGCCAGCAAAACCTTATTCCCAAACTTAGTGGAGTCTTTAGTTAAACTTTTAGCCCACTAGCCTGCAAAGTCATTCCCCGCTTTGTGTGGACCTGGCACTTCACTATTGCCTCCGCTCGAAGGGGGAAATGCTCGAGCCACCGAGTCCAAATGCTTTGAGTAGTATGCAACCAGTTTCCACCTCCCCCCATGATATTGAGTCAGAATTGAAGTCATGAACCCTTTTTTTCATCCACGTATTGCACAAATGGCTTTCTATAGTCAGGAACCCCTAAAGCTGGGACTGACATTAACGCCTGTGTAAATTAATCAGGGCATCTTCAGCTTCCAGCGTCCTTGTCAGTCAGTCTGTCAGTCCTTGTCCAATTGTCAAATCAACCAAGGGCTGTGACCTCTGTGCACAGTCCTGAATCCAAGGCCTGCAATAGCCAATCATGCCTAGAACTGAAAGCAATTGCTGTTTAGTCTCTGGTTTGGGCATCTCCTGTATGCATGCCACTCGGTCTGGTCCTAATGAGCTTCCCTCACTTGTTAACATGTGTCCAAGGTATTTAACCCTTTGTGACGCCAGCTGCAGCTTTTCTTTGTAGGCTTTGTGCACAGTTTTTGCCAGGAAGTCTAACATAGCTATGGTGTCCTGTTTACAGGACTCATGAGTGTGAGAGCAAAGTAACAAATCATCCACATACTGTACCAGTGTGCTACCTCGAGGCGCAGTAAACCCCTCCAAATTTTTTGCCAATAGTCAGACTTGGGGTGGACCACCAAAGGCTCAGCTGACATCACTCGGCCAAAATCATTTTTCCCTTTTGCCCATAAGCAATCTGGTACTGGTAGTTATTTTATGTTCATGATTGAAAACTAACTGGACATTGATTGAATATAGATTTTTTTAAATAAATAATGATTTTTTAAATAAATTGAACTTCATATTGTACGGGAGCTTGAATCCTGATGTGGGTTCCATTGATCACCCTGCACACACCACGGTGTTCAATAGCGTTTGAAATTCAGTGAATGACACGGCACACCGTTTACTTGTGGACATGAGATACATCGCCTATTATAGCGCGGAACGAGCCCATAGCATAAAACCGCAGAGCAATGTACAGCTGGGAGAGCACAACTTCGGATTGTGGAGTGATCCAACTGTAGACGATCAGACAAATCATAAATTGACTGCCGGTCAAATTTAGAAAGTAAAATCAAATTGTTACTAAGGGGTTCTCCCGGTCACGGAAAACTCTTTTTGGGATGCGTTCATTTTCATTATTTATTATAATAAACTCGGCCTTGTTGCAGTTAAGGTACGCCTAGAGGTACCTTAATTTTTTTCCTTTATTTTGGTTGCTAAGGTCTTTTGTGCAATTGTTAAGGGATTCCTTAAATATAGGACCAAGATAAGGAGAAAAACTTAAATACGTAAGAGAAAATTTTAAGGAAACCTTAACTCGGACTTTAAGGAAATTAAAGTCTTAACTCAAGGTGTTTTTTGCAACCGGTCCCTGGACCTCTTAGTTTGGTGAGTAAAGAAAATCTTTTATTCCAGCACGTTCAGCAAAGCGCTCCCATCACACTCTGGCTGTTGGTACCAAGTCACACCCAGAGCAACCAGTAGAAAAAACATAGCTCCCAGGACTTCTAATTCCTGATTGGTCATGGAAAATCAACAAACTAAGCTGAAACGTATAACAAACACAATTCTCCTGTTCCATTGGTCCACCCATTATATGCAATTTACTGGTGACAGCCTCGCCTTCTAGACACTACTTGAGATAAGTATATAGATATTAATTATATGACGTTGAATCACTGTTAATGTTTTGGTGTTCCATTGATCAATGATTAACACATTGACGCATTGTCCCTGAATCATTGAAAATACATGGTTAACATATGATTAATATGATTAACATTAGTACGATTGACATGATGTGATCAACTTTTGAACCCTTTGGCCTAGATTTGTGATCTTTGGGCGCAAACGGGGGCGCTACAGCCTCTGTCCATATACTTCTATGACCCACCTTAGCAAATTCAGCTGAAATGTCCTTATTTCTGTAATGACCGTGGTGAGTAGCACGAACAATCAAGGCTGGAGTCTTCAGGTAAGGGGTAACGAAAGGATTTAATG
>JAABNY020000032.1:12758430-12770395 GCA_015164015.2 Brevimyrus niger
TAGTCTGCAAATGACTGACAAGATATGACCTGTAGACAGTGTGACAACCTGCAAACTGAAGGCAGAACTACATGTAGCTGATAGTGCAAGGTTTTTCTGAGCATCTGTGGGGGATTGGGCAGCTAATTGAGGTAAGATTTACTTCTGTTGTATCAAACTGTGTATTTTTGTTTCTTCTCCAGTATTATCTTCCGGCATTTATTTACTATTGATTTACCCTGTTGTTACCTCATACTATAGTGAAATCACCATTTAGTTTCTTTGTTAAGAGCTTTGATGCAAACTTGCTGGGAAAGCCGCTATCAAAAGTGAAGTGAAGTGGAATTTAATTGAATATGTAAGGACATTTTATATTCTGCTTATGAAATTGGATGAAATTATACCCCTTGGTGTACTTGGCTTGTGACTTTTAGAAAAATAATGTTTTCCAGGGAAAAGGTGGAGTTTGTAGACCTGTGCCTGTTATTACCTTTGAGTATTTCTTTGGGAAACAGTTAACTATACATATTTTTGCTCCAGTCATTCGTACTTTATAGGTTGACAAAGCTGGGACCAACTCCATAATGATGCCTATGGATTTACAATGGGACGTCATAATAATTTCTGTAGGTGTAATGGCCAGGTGTCCCAGTACTTTTGTGCATATAGGGTATATCAGTTTTTCAGCTAGCAATTTATTTATTTGTTGCTGCCACAAATCATAGAAATATTAAAACATCAAGAGGTTAAAAACTTTATGGTCACATGGTTTCAAGCCCATTTGTAGACCACTTTGTGGTTCAGTTTTATCTTGACAGACCCCTGATTAAAATCTCATAAAGCTAACCAACACAAAACCTTCTCCCTTGCACTTCCTAGCTAGCTAGTTTCCACAAGTCACAATTCACATGTACTGTAGCGTTACACTTGTTTAAAAACTCAATGTACAGTCCAGCAACCTACAGTACATACATTTAGAAGTTCAATTTGTTCCATTAACGCTAACACAATATAATGTTGACCTAGCTGTCCTACATGATGAAAAATGATAAGTTAGGGAAAATGACCTGATATATATTTTTCCCCATAGGCTGGAGCAAAGGCCGATAACCCCGACCTTCAGAACAATTGGAAAGTATCAAACACTGTTTTTACCTTTTCTTTTGCAAAAGTTTATATTACATAAAACACAGCAGGAATAAATATAGAAAAATTTACTTTATATAAGTTTTAGCTATAGAAAAGGACATGCCTTCAGGAGAGAAAACAAGAAATTAATGATGATCCAAGACTTAAATTGTAATGTATAATAAGCATACTTTTGCAGAGAACTTGCTTGCGATCAGCATAAATATGTATACATTTTATTTTATTGCTCCTAAAACTCATTTGAACATTAGGAAACTTGAAAGTACGACCTAAGTGAACACATTATTTTCAATTTATGAATATTCCAAGATTTAAAAGTCCATAAATTAATCATGTTTTAGGTTTTTCATTTCATATCCAATTAAAATTGAACATAAACACTGAGCACTCATTTGCTTGATCTTTTAAATACATAACTTCTATGTCTAAACTTGCATGAAATCCTATCAGAATTAATTGTACTAAAAAGGCTGAATTAGCATAATATAAAGTTGTTTATATTAATGAAAAATGCTTTGTCAATTCAGATAAGTTCCATAATGAAATCTGGAAGCAAGACATTTGATGAAAATGATTTTTTTGAGGGATACTCTCAATATTCTGTGAAAAAAAAACCTTTAAAGGGGCACCTTTTAAAAGTAGGTAATAGACTTTTCAATTGTTTATGATCCTTTGCTGATTTGAAGCCTGAAAGCTATTGCAGACTATTATATTGTACTTTGAGTATTTTGTATCAAATTGATTTTACATGTATAAAATTGATACATTGTGATAAAGTGATTGACTCTGCCATTATGTCTAATTATGAATTAATTTGTGACCTCTTCCCAAATCAGATTTTCGATTCAGTTTTCCAGCTGTTTGAATCCCAGTTATCTTAAATCCCAAGTTTAGCATTTCAGCTAAAAGGGTCTCTGAGAAAAGGAAATCTTTTTAAAGTTCAAAATTGATGCAGCAGTAGTATTTTTATTCCTGGCTCTGACAGTGAATGGCTGATTATCCCACTGGGCTCTGAACGGCACCAGTATTACTGGGAGCAATTTGGTAAGGGTGTGACAAGGGAGAAAATGTTTGGTTGTGGGAGGTCCTGAATGTATAATTCCACTGAGGACATATATGATTATTTTATAAAGAGCATGGCAAACATTATAATACAGAATACTGATTTTAGGATCAGGATTGAAGTTGTCAGGCTAGGAAATTGCAAATACCACTATTAAATTGATGCATTTAAGGTATTTTAAGGTCCCCCCTTCTTAGTTTCAATATGTGTTTTTTCTTTTTGCAAGAAATCCTGGCCTTTTCACATTTGCTAGTGCTAAGACGAATTCAAAAATATGAATGAGATACCACTTGGCACAGCAAAGTAGCATATCGGAGCATGGAGTGTGATGTCAAAGGCAGCGTTGCATTCATTGCGATATGCAGCAGCAGATGATAATTAGCACCATTCAGTTGTGGGGGCAGGAGATCACACCTAGCAGGCACGACTCTGACACGGGATCTTCCACAGGCCCGGCGGCTGGTCGTTGCTTTCTGGAAGCCAGCAGTGAGAGTTTTGCTACATCTGCGATCTACACCACCTTTTCTACTGGATGCTGTGCAACATGTGGAGCATAATTGATCATAACATTGAGTATATATTGATAGCCTCTTTGAAAAAAGTATTATCCCCTGTGCAGCTACAGAAACATGTCATATTCACTACAGTCTTTTTTCATTAATTAAATTGGGAGGCATGGAACAATGCACTGTGTAATAACACCCCATTTAATAACTCAATAAAGTGTCAATGAAGACATCCATCTTAGTTGTTTATTACATAATAGACAGTATCACATTTTCACATTAAAAAGTGCAACTCCCGTATTAAGTAATAACTACTGCAATATGTAATAATTTATAACAAAATGCGGGGAAATGTATTGCATATTGTATTCAAGCTGTTTATTACAAAATACAACAGATTATTACAAAATGCAGGCACTATTATATAATGAAGTGAGAATTTGTTACATTTTGTTGTTGCAATTACATAAGGCTGTATTCTTACATAATGCTGTATTCTTACATAATGCTGTAATCTTACATAATGCATTATTACATGGCAATTAAACAGCAATAAAATAATACATTTGTTTTTATATTTTTCTTTTTTTATTCACTTTTTAAAATTTTTACTTGCTAAGTAACCTCTCCCTCTCTGCCACCTAACTTTAAACTATAACATTACGTTACTGTTACATGCCTAAGGCTGGATTTGTGTGTTTTTTCCTTTGTACAAATTTTTAACCATAATGGATCTTTAAAAGTACCGTATTTTCATTCATTTTTAACTTTATTTCTCCTTGATCTCAGCATGCAAAGCAGTTGCGTGGGGAGTGTGAATTTTGAGGAAAAGGAATGAAAGCAGTTTCATGTATATTGCAGTACTCAAAGTACAAAGAGACTTTCTTCATGAAGGTCTCATAGCAGGAATCTGTGAAAGAAGTGAGTAAGATCCTGCGACTCTAATGATACTGTCATCTCATATGTTAACTATATAACGTGCTTTTAAAAAGCACTGCCTCACAAATAGATATTTAGAGAGCCTTGTGCCACTGACTTACTTTCATTAAATGAGTATGGGAAAGCAAGACACTACTCTGCTAATATTGACTTATGAATTTACTGAATTTACAGTGCCATAATTAAATATCAATAAATAAAATGTGGTGGCCTAATGGCAAGGAAAGCATAATTGAAAGACTGCTGGTTTGAATCCCCAACCAGTAAGGTACCACTGAGGTACCCTGAGCGTGGTACTGTCAGGCACTACTCCCTGGGAGCTGAATTAGCTGCCTTCTGCTATGTCACAATGTCACATATGGGTCAAATGCAGAGGACACATTTCATTGTGGTTTGCTGTGGTATGTCAATAATGATCTCTAAAATTCCCCTTAGTGTCTATTTTATTGCAAAAAAGAAAGGGATCCAAATAGATGAAAACAAAGTTTATTTCCAAAATTTAAAACACAAATGTAGTACATCAGACTCATTAGCTTAGCAAAAGTCACAAACAGGGCGTAGAAGGTTTGAATCTAAGTGCTTTAATCTGGTCCATTGACCGCCATGTATTGCAGTGGTGTGATAAATTGTAATATACAATTTTAGGGCACAGTTAAGTTGTTTCATAATGATGGCTACCAGGGCTGGAACATAAGTCTTTTAAGGAGGACACTCAGCAGGAGAGCCGTAGCAGAATTAAGGGCCTTTTGGATCTGATCCATAATGTCCCACATGAGGGCAACAATGCATGAGGGAGCTTTAATTGTCTTTGGCGGTTCTTGAGATCTTGAGAGGTCAGAGAGTCAGGACAGGGAAAATTCTCGAATCGCAGCCTGTAAGACAAGATGAACCAGAACCGACTGAAGAATAAAGATCATTTTCCCTGATGAGGATTCACTTTTTTGCCAGCATGGGTATACTTAGATTGATGACCAGGAGGCCTGGAAAGGATGCCGAGCTCCCTGGAGCTAATGAGGCTACTCCTCAAAGGCTAATTTAATGGATAGTAGCTCCCTGTCTCAATGTCATAATTACTCCCCAGAAGAGAAAGGTTTCTTGGAAAAAAATGAAGATTGGTGCAACTTGAGTAGCTCACCTTTCCATTGGGACAGAACTGACCTCACACTAGATTCTAAGGAATCTGTTTTGAAGAAGAGATTGAATGTTTCAAAATAGGTCTGCTTAAAAACATATTTTGTAACTATTTGAACTATTTAAAGACTGCCATTTCAAGGTGGTTTACTATGGAAATTAAGAAAAAAAAGTCAGGAGCAAAAGGGCTCTCTTCCACTAATGGAAAATAACTAATGATTTTAAAATAAAACAGGAGAATCCACGTCTGTAGGTTGAATTAAAGAACAACATTAAACTCGCTATGAGAGAAAGGAAGATTGCATTGGTGTCAGGGTCAGCTCCTGTTGTACCACTCTGTGTCCCTTTCCCATTTGGCCAGCAAGCATTGCTGGTTATCCCGTCCCTACTGTTGTCAGTCTTTGTGTTTTCCCCTGCTCTCTGTCATTGTGAACTCTTCTGTCCTGTGTTCAAATCCCACCTCCTCTGTTTTTGTAATTTTTCTTAGTGTTTTCATCTGAAGGAATTTTTCTAGTTCCCGCGTCTGGTGACTTTTGTATTCTGTTTTGGTTTCTTGTTTTGAACATTAGTTATGTTTTATTTGGGTGCTGTTACTCCCAATCTTAGATTCTGTGTTTCTTGGTTAGTTCTTAGTTTCCCTGTTTTAGTTCCTTTGAGTTAATTAGTTTAATTAGTTTCACCTGTCACCTGTTTTCCCATTCTTTGTTAATTAGTCTCACCTGTCCTGTGTTAGTCTTCTTACCCAGTTTTAGTCTCAGTATTTAAGTCCCTGCTTCTGTTCTGTTCCCTAGTGGTTCGTTGATTGTGGATGTTCTGTTGATTGTGTCTTGCTTACCTGCCCTGTTTTTGTAATAAGTCTTTGTTTTTCCCCTTTGCGTTTGACCCCTCAAGGTCCTTTTAGTTTTTGTAGCGTTAGTGTTTTATGTTTTGTTTAATAAATCCCGCTTTGTCCACTGAGCCGCCAGTGGGTCGTCCACATCCTCTGTTCCCTACCGGCAGGAAGCCACGCCCTTGTGCCCAAACTACCTGAGTCCATGACAATTGGAGGCATTACATTTTTTTCCCAATATTTTTACTTCCAAAGAGCACTAAAAGCTGAAATCACTAATGTGCAGGATAGTAAGGACCTTATTATTGAACATATTCAGTTGAAGACACACATAACTTACCATTATTTAGTACAAATATAGCATCATCTATGACCAGTATATGTATAATTGAGGCTGATATGGTACGAAGCCAAGCTAAGCTCAAAATAAATAAATCGCAGGGCCCTGAAGGCATCTCACTTATAGTTATAAAAGACATGGGGTATATTAGCCAACCTTTACCATTTCAGAAATCCTTATCTTCTGGTGTGGTACCTTCTGACTGGAAGCATGCTAATATAATGCCCATAATCAAAAAAGGGGATAAAAGTAATCCAGCACACTATAGGCCAATCAGTTTAACTAGCATTACTGGAAAGGTAATGGAAGCTATAAAAAGTGATTATGGTATATTACCTGGATTCAAGTAACATTCAGAGGGATAGCCAACATGAATTTAGGAGAAGTAGATCATATTTAACTAATCTATTTTCCTTCTTTGAGGAAGCTACAAGAGAAATTGATCACAAAAAGGCCTATGGTGTGATCTACATAGATTTCCTTTGATGTTGTCCCCCAGAAACAGCTCCTGCTAAAGCTCAAAGCTGCAGGGATTTTAGGAACTGTGGCTCGAAAACTGGTTAACTGACAGGAAGCAGCGAGTAGTTATTAGAGGCACAATGTCACAGTGGACCTGCATTTATAGTGGGGTACTGCAAGGTTCAATTTTAGGACCACTATTGTTCCTAATTTACACCGATGTCGATCATAAGGTAAACAGAAAGAAAAAACAGCGGTGAGGTCTACATACCCAGTAAACCACAAACCTGAAGACTTTCAGGGCTGCCTTCACCACCTCCCCAACGGCGTACATTACACCAACCATGCGATCCTCAACATACCACAATCAATGGTTAAGAGATGATTACGGGTGCGCCAATTAACCCCCTGTACACTCACACCACAGCTGCTACTTCAACCACCAGCAACAGGAACCACGTCAGCACCATACCTAACCAAATCCACCCTCTATATACAGTGCTAAACCCCTCCCGAAGCACAGGGAACCAATAGGGCAAAGGGATCAATATTCCCCATTTGGCTACACTTCCATGTCCCATTCTCGTCAGTGTGGGGGAGCAATAAAAAAGGCCAATAGGATGTTGGGTTACATCTCTATGTGTGGAATTTAAGTCAAGGGAGGTGATGCTAAGATTATACAATTCCTTGGTAAGACCTAGAACATTTTGTGCAGGTTTGGTCACCATATTTAGGGCTACAAGATTCCTGTACTTTGAGGATTGTTTTATGAGGAGAGGTTAGCTGAGCTGATTCTGTTTAGCCTCAAGCAAAGGAGACTAAGGGGGGGACATGATCCAGGTATATAAGATTGTAACAGGTCTGGATGCTGTTCAGCCAAATGGCTACTTTAATATTAGTCTAAATACTAGAACATGTGGCCTTAGGTGGAAATTAGCAGGAGAACATTTTAAAATGGATTTGAGAAAGCACTTCTTTACACAGCGTATACTGTAGTTAGAGTATGGAATAGTCTTCCTGTTAGTGCAGTGCAAGCTAAAGCTCCTTTAAATCAGAGCTAGATAAGATTTTAACAACTCTGAGCTATTAGCTAAGTTCTCCCCAAATGAGCTAGATGAGCCGAATGGCCCCCTCTCGTTTGTAAATGTCTTTTGTTTTTACTTATTTCTAAATCATCCTGTGAGAACTCTGTTAAACTGTTGTGTGAGTGGTGCCACAACAGGAATCAAGTTCCTTATTGATCTGCAATAAAATCTGGCAAAAACTGAGAATCTCTGTATGTTCTTAACATTTTGATGTATAGGTCACTCCCTTCCATCTCCCACCTGTGACTGAACCATTTTTATCCCTTGGGCATAAAACCAAGGAGCTGGGTTTTAGTCTTGTGAAATTCCAAGAAACTTTTAGGGAGGAGCTTACAAGGAGTCATGTAGTTTTGATAATCAGTTCAATATGTCACCGTATCCTCAATATAGACAATGGAAAATCTTCAAAGGTACTCCAACAGAACCTTAGCAATGAAGACCTGAAACACTAAAGGTGCAATGATAAGGCCCTAGGGCATCACCATTTACTAACAGTGACTGTTGTTGCTATGGTCTTCCACTCACCCGCTTCCCCAATCTGTACCCTGCATCAATATTCAGGTGTGGGGGAGTGTTGGTGATGGCGTGTGGGCAGAAATGAAGCATGCAAGGGAGAATTTTAACAGTTCATCCATTTACGCTTTTCCTGCATTGATTATTCAGATCAGTGTGGCTCTCAGTTCTGTTGAATAATATTTTTAGTCACCTTCCTGACTTTTGTTGGCCAAAAGTGAATTGAGATAATATCGATTACCAATGCAGATATATGGCGTTTTGTATCTATCCTGGTACTGACTCCATTCAGGAGTCCTGTTTGTCAAACATCACTGAAATGTCACACCATCCATGCTTTCGCTCTCAGTTGTGTGATTACAAACCATTGCTAGCAGATATGCGACAGCGGGAATCCAAAGCTGTAAAAGAGTGGACAAGTAGTTAGCAGAATCAAGCAGTAAGGAAAGGGGCTTTCGGGACTGAAATGTTATTTGCTGAGCAGCATGTTGACAAACTATTCCCGTGAAAATTTAACTGCACATCCATTTGGCTCTTGGATTCTTGGCCTAGAGTGCTTGACTCCCTTAAATACAATGCTGCAGCACTATAGTTGTCCATCTAGTTAATGTGAAATGCTTTGTTTGTGGGCCAAAAATACTTGCAGTTCTTTTATGATCCTACTCATTGTTATTCAAAAAGGAAATTAAAATTTCTTTAAAATTATATATTGTATATAATATAAATTATATATATTATTATATATAATAATAATAACACAGGCCATCATTGTGGCTTGTGGGAGTTTTATGTACACAAAAATATTCTGAGGACAGAATGAAAAATGAGAAGCTGGGTCCAAGTAACTAGAAGAGTTGGGGCCAAGACGTCTTATTGGCAGGTTCCTCTAGTTGATTGGACCCACCTCATCTACAATCTGATTGGTTATCTCTCTGAACCAGTTATTTTTTGTTCTGCCCTCAGAACATTTTTGTGTATGTAAAGCTTACAAAGCTTTCCAGTCCTTCAGGGGGTTCCTGTCGGACAGCACAGTATTCTTAACTTTCCCAGGATGGAGGCTGCTGGTCTACTTTTTCTCTAATAGCATCTCTAAATCGCCTGTGTGATTGTGTGCAGGGGCGCCAGCAGAATTCTCATTCATGGTACACAAAGCCTTGATGCGCACTAAAGGGCCTGTGGTTATGAGTCAAACAAAAATATTTCTATGCTATTCAGGGGGTGGAGAGCGTCTCAGCGGGCTTAAGTCTCTGTACCGGTGATTAGGAGATTGCCAGTTTGAGCCCTGGCCTTTGCAAAGCAGGTACATGCCAGGGGCCCTTGACTCCCATGTCAGTGGGCACTGCACATTACCTGACTCTGTACTGTGACACCCAAGCTATGGAAAGCAAGATGGGGTCAGCAAAGAGAAGCATTCCAATATATTTATACTTGTGGAAATGTGAAATAAAGCCCGTTTGTTTTTGTTTTTTTTAGTAATTAGCAGGCAGCATAGTTAAAATTTAAGCATATAAGCAGGTTTGGCGTCCTTTCCTTTTTTAATAGTAGTGAAGGAGTCAGCTTTAATAATGAACATGTTTTCTCATTTTTTTTAGGTCTACAATGGAATTTTAGGGCATTGATAAAAAATTATTTAACAGGTTAATGGGTTTCATGAATAAAGTTGTAATATTATGGATATAGCCTAATGTAGAAATATTTTGAGATTTAAGCATGAAGTAATTCGAAAATAAATGGTTTTGGTTATGATTAAAGCAGGGTGTAGGAAGCTCGTAGGCCGAGTTTGACGTTGTGCTGCAGCTGCAGTGATTTTACAGAACAACAAGCCCAGAGTTTTTTATATTAACCAGACTTCATTGGTAACCGTGCCCATGTTGTGCTCCTGTTAGGACAGGCAGTGTGCGGATTTGGCATATAGGGATCCTGTCTAGCGTGTTCCTAGCCTTGTGTCTGGATAGACTCCAGGTTTCCTGTGACGCTGACCAGGGTAAGTATTTGGGAAGTGGATGGATGCCGATTAGCACTGTTTATTGCCTGAGCTTTAATCACTGCAAGAAAAAAAATGCACGATAAAGACGTGGAAATAAGCAGCACAAATATGGCACCATAACCTTCACTGTAACTTTACAGCATGCAAAATGAACAGTACATGACTTGCGGCATCACTGTCATGATTATTGGTGTTTTTTTTGGAAAATGTTTTATAGATTGACCGTGCACATCGTTGTGGAGCAGAAGCATTGACTGAGGGACTGGAAAGTAAAATGAGGCTCTTCAATACTTCAGGAATCTACATTATTTCAGATGGCCATTCATTTGTCTAAGATACATCTTCAAAAAGGCAAATATACAAACCGTTTTTGGCATTTGCATTGTTTCCCCAGTTTTTTGTTATCTGTGACATTTATGGCAATTTCCATGCAATCAAAGAGATTTCAATCCAGATCCTTCCTAAAACAGAAAGGTCAACCTGTCTTTGAGGAATCATATCAAAAATTCTGGTGATATCTTGATTCTTTTTTATTTTTTATCCCTCCTTGAACAACCTGCTTTGTATAAGAAATGAGTTTGTGGACATTTCAGTTGTTTTCGTCATCTGACATGATGACAGTCTGAAAGATGTAAATCTGGATTTGTTTCTCATACTGCATTTTACGATATTTCTTTAAAGAAGCCTACCCCAACTTTATTCAGATTTACTCTCCTTCCAGCGTAATATTTTCACTGGTACTTATTGGTATTCTGTATCTCACTCTAAATGAGAAATATAAAGGAACATGATATATTTGCAAGCACATCCAAAATAAAGACAGCCTAAATATTTTAAATAAAGAAAATTGAACAGGAAAACACTATGGATCGATACACCTTCCTTCTGAACGTGCATTTAGGTTTTCATGTTATGAAATATTTTTAAGCTCTAGTTTTCTAAACTTTCATCCTATATATTTTAACATACAGCTGTGGAAAAAAAATAAATGACCACACCACAGTTTTTTGTTTCACTTATTTCTCAATTTATGGGTGTGCATCTGTGAATAATAGATTTTCTTTTTTGCACACTGCAGCCTGATACTTCACTGCTTCTCATTAACGAAGGGCTTTGTCCTTGCTTTCTAGACACCTGATACAAACTGTCCTAGCAGTGCACTTCACACCTACACTTAATGTTTCCCATTCCTTTTGATGGTCACTTGATGTCTTCCTATGAGTCATGAGAAACTGTCAGATAACTTAACAGTCATCTCTGGCATCAAAAAGTTTCTTCTGCCCTCTACCTGGCTGGTTTTTGGTCGTTCACAGTGTCTCCTGCTTCGTCTTATTCTTGTGTGCTGCTGTCTTAGAAACCTTGAACCTGGAAGCAACCTGCTGCTCAGTGTAGCCTTCTGCCAGCAGAACCAGGATTAAACCAAGACTAAACCAAGATGCAGATGTGTTTAAAAATATAGAGTATTTCTTTTTTTTCATGGTTGTATAATAATTTTTAACTAAATATTAGGGTACTAGTAGGGTACATACCAGTATTAGGATGTAATGCTTAAAGCCAAAATACTGAGACCATCGGCTGTTAGGTGGAGATATCCATTAAGTCTAATCAATTAATAAACAGCTAGATGGACTGTGAGGTGAGAATATGGATACATGCACAGACAGCATATGGAGTTGGGCTGAGAAGCAGGTTATCTGTGCTCATGTGAGTGCACCGCTGAGCTGTTACAAACCAGTCATCAGAAAGCATGCAGTGGTCAGAGTGAGTTACCAACATGCTAACTCCAAGCCTCTGGGACGGATGCTGGATAATCAGCAGGTTCAAGGGTGCAAACCCGACGGGCGAAATGGCTTTGTAAACAAGTGCACGGATGTATCTGCTGTGCTTAGGAGACAGCCAGCATGACCAGGAACTAAAAAGTTATGGAAAGCACACTTCCTGCCACACCAATAATGCTTGATATGATTTCCACCCTTCCACCCTTC
>JAABNY020000032.1:12770495-12785292 GCA_015164015.2 Brevimyrus niger
GGAACTAAAAAGTTATGGAAAGCACACTTCCTGCCACACCAATAATGCTTGATATGATTTCCACCCTTCCACCCTTCTGATGCACAGATCCTCCTTGGATCCATGAAATCCACAATAGGAATGATAAATGGTAATTAGCAAGTAACAGAAACCCTTTCTGTAAGTGCTGATTCTTCACACATCCTTTATAATATGATTTTAGCTTCTTTAACCACACTTCTCTTCACAATTTGTATGACTGTGCCACTGACAATGTTTTCAGAAACAACTAACTTATAATAGCTAATTAATTTGCAACTGTCATACCTACACTTCTTTCATTCAAATCAAAAGCAGATTTTCAACATACATCTACAGAGAGCACACTTTCTGTTAGATGAAAGCGATATATATGAAGGTTATCAAAGCAAAAAAAAAGCGGAACAGCTTTCAAAACAGAGATAAAAGGGGTATTTTCATGTCAAAGTGAATGAGAAACAAAGGGTGTGTTGTATTGTTGGGGTGTTACATCGGTTATTGTAGTGTCGTAAAAAGAACTTTTCAAAATTCAGTTTGATGGTAGGCCCATTAGTAGCATAGCCATTGAATCTTGGTCCCTCGATAACTTTGTGGTTCAGCTGTTCCAAGGTCAGCAGTAGCATCACCAAGGAAGCTGTGTCTGATCTGATCGTTGCACCACTGGTGTGACATTACATTACAAGGAATAAGCCACTACAACTCATGCTGACACTAGTTCAGAAACTGAATTACTCAGACAATAAAACTTTGCTCTTCCAACAACCTTTTGGGTACAACTCGTCAATGACAGTGTCATAGGATATATGCAGTGCAGATTCAGGCTCCCTCTCCCACTTACCCAAGGTACAATTGAGTGCCAATGAAGTTTCCAGTGAATTCCAGTAAGTCCTTAACAAGGGTGGCCTTTTCTGATTTGAGCACTTCAGAAAATTGATTTCCACATTGTCAGCAGCCTTTCTGATAGTATTACAACTTCGATGCATCTTTTCAGCCTATTCCTAATGTCATCGGCAAGCATTTCAGCACAAAAAAAATGGTTATCAGGCCAAACCCTTAGCAGTTGCAATATGAAAGACATTTGTGTTTATTTAAGGAATAGCACTGTCAATTTACTGCAATAGTAATTTTCTTGTTGATATTTTCTTCATCTTCAAATGTGTGTATTGTCTGTGTACATATAATATATTACCTTACATATGTAGAAAAGCTACAGGGCTTGTGACATATCACAATTATTCGTTTATTATTTTTCATTCAAGAATGGGGAAGCAAATGCAGCTATTGTGATGATAAAATATGCCATGTTACCTGTATATCCACAGTCTAGGGTGAGAACAAACAAAACGGTCAATTTTTTTTGTGTGTATTTCAGGGATTATCTTGCTGGAAGGTCAATTTGAACAAGCTGTTTGGCCTTAATGTCTCTATACTTGCTGAGGCTTTCAGTTCCATCTATCTTAATAATGGCCTGCGGACTCATAGATGTAAAATAACCCGGAGTCGCTGCTTATTTCACAGTAGGTGTGAGGTTCTGTGTGAAGTAAGTGCCGTGCTTCTGACGACAAGCAAAACACAGGTGATCACGTACAGAAGGTCAATATGAATGCCACAGGTTTTTGAAGTTTACATAAGTACTAATAGCAACAAGTAATTGTTTGTTTGTTGGTGTATCTGAGAGGGACCATTCATATTGATAGCATTGCTGTAAACATGCCAAAAGTGGAATTTTCATCTATAATCCTTAGGCTCTTCTCTTTGTTAAGAGACAAGTACATTCAAAGATAACTTTTTCAATACAATAAAATCCAAAACCAAACAATTCAATAAATGCAAAAAAAAAAATAAAAAATTGAATCTTCTTCATATATTAAGTACAACCTAACTTGCATTAAATAATTTTCAATATTTATATTATTCTGTTAATTGAAGTTCTTACATTCTGTCTGGTCAGACAGCATTACATGCTGGCAATTATAAAAAAATATATATTCTGCAAATTGCAATCACCTTGTTTTTTTGCTATCTGAAAATGCTCCTTTCATGCATGACTTTATCTCATAAAGGCCATTTTTACAGAGTGTGCGCGGGATGGTTTGGAAACACTGTGACACCATAATGCTAGTTTATTTTCGAGATTTCCAGCAACAGCCTTTGCGCTTCCTCCTAACTGCTTTAGCTGTCTATCTCAATGGATGTGGGATCTGTTGAGTAAGAGGGGAAATGGCCGGGCAGGTACTCACATTGGCCCAAAGCAGGTACTCACAGAGACCCATAGTAGGTACTCACAGAGGCCCACAGCAGGTACTCACATTGGCCCATAGCAGGTGCTCACAGAGACCCATAGTAGGTACTCACAGAGGCCCACAGCAGGTACTCACATTGGCCCACAGCAATTACTCACATTGGCCCATAGCAGGTACTCACATTGGCCCACACCAGGCACCTTGTGACCCGTGTCATTCATGGGAAACAATGAATGTCCAAGAACACTAAAAGCTTTCATTTTCCCTTTTCTCCATCAGTACTTTCCAATGTTCTGTGACTGGGTGGTTACTATGCTGGTGGCTTTGATTTTTATAGCAATGGAACAGCACTAGAACATTGTACATTTTTTCCCCAGAATGTGCATATTTTATGGCATTTATAAATTTGTGGTTCAGAAAGGTACTGCAGATTTCTCCAGATCTAGAGAGGCCAATAACATTTATCTTCTTGGAATTTTCAGCTATTATAATGAAATCTGAATATGTGTAGGAAACTTTGGAATCTAGTACATAGCTCTTAGCCTTTGCATTAAACTCCAAGCCGCTGATTGATCGATTTATTTAAATTGGACTAAATTGACTTACCAATTCCAGGGTTTTAAATTTCTTTAGGATTTCCTAATTTACATTTCTGATAATTAATGCAAATTCAGTTTATTAAAACACATGTTCTAGTGCCTACCATTGTGTCCATTGTACTCTGTAGAGTATTTTTTTAGTGAATATGGTAAGTTTCCTTATTCCATTTTTCTTTGCTTCTCTTAACAGCAAATGACAGACCTGCCCATAAAAAAGCAAAAACAAATCAAATACAACTCCACTGAACCTTTATTAAATTGTTTTCTTTTCTTTTTTTCTTTAAGAATTTGGCTCCTCACCTGTTAGAGCAGCAAATGAAACTTGCCTTTCATCAGTCAAATTTTGCTCCTGCCAGGCCATCGCCTTAAGAATAAGCAGCAGCGTTTTATCCGCTTGGTTGTAAAAAGCCATGTTCCCCTCCGGAATACTGATAGCTCAAACAGAATTGCTACATGCCAACACCAGCATGAATCCAGCCTGATTGGAACTGCTACAGTGAAAAGGCAGAATTCAAATGGTGCTCTGATGAGCCCTTTATATTTTCACAAAAAAAAAAAAGCCACACATTGTGAAGGTTGCAGAAATATCAACATTTCATCTGCTCAACACATTGATGAATGATTCATTTATCGTAAAAAAAAAATACCAGTAATATTATTTACACAATTATTTTATGTAGTGAACGTCAGCAGACCCAAGACATGATGGAGTGATTAAGTCACCCAGCTGCTTCGGGAACACCTGGAGATCCCTCAGAATGACCTCGAATCTGAAGCTTTGGAAGGAAATGGCTGCTCTGACCTGCTCAACATCATGGCACCACAACCAAGATGAGTGACTTCAATAAGGGTGGATTGTGACAAGGAAAGAAACACTTTAACTCTTTGGTAGAAAGGATTAGTAAAACAGTCCTGCTGGATTTTTATGGTTGGTGACAAATGCCTTACGGTAATTAATCATCACATGTTTCCAGGCAGAACTAAATGATTATTTAAAATTGTAATAATAAAGTTTTATCCATTATCGTTTTTTTCTCATGTCTGATGAGGGACATGTTGCTTATGTGCCTAGGTTATGCATTGACAGGCATGACAAAGAACCGTGACAATGGAGACAGGTATCTGTGTTTAAATGTAAAAGCACCAAGAAATTGCTTAAATATCCGCATCAGCTGCGAAGACAGTGAAATACTTCTTAATAGTTGTAAATACTGATTGGACTTGCTTAGCACGGGGGGGGGGGGGGCCTCTTTTTTTTTCATAACACCAAAGATTTAGTATTAAATGCAGATTCTTCTTTGTGGTTACCGAGCTCCCAAGTTCTTCTCATGGTAATGTAAATTTCAGTCAAGAACTTAAGGTAGCTCATATAAGCAGATTACTTGAACTTGCCCTTTGTGTGTCAGTCTCTTAAAAGAAACGTAGAGTTTTAAATACTGTACTGTGCAAAATTCTTATGCACTCAAGAAAGCGATGTTTAAATGATCTTTATGTTTGTGTAAAACTGTGACATTGTGTCTGTAAAAATGTGTCAGTTTAGTCATTTCAAAACCTCTCAAAGTTGCCCCAGCATTTTCAGCGACCATCCAATACGCCCATATACCTATTGACTCCACCACTAGTCGATGGTGACATTTAACAAATACATGGAAAGGCTGGGGTGCCCCTGAGGAGAGGTTTGGGAACTGAAACGGCGTTCATCTAGCCGCCCGACAAGATACCAGTAACTTTTTGGAGAACAGAAGAATTTCCTGTTTTTTTTTTTTTTTATTGTGTTACTCAATTTGCATGTTCTAATCCTAAACTAGGTTTTTCGTTCTGAGCGAATATACCCTACGTACCCAGATAAATTGCTTTAAACATTTTCTTTGGCTGCCTAATACTTTTGCACAGTACTGTATATGAAGAATTTAAACCCGCCCCCATGCTCCCAATGACTTTGATGCACCAGTACATTCAGTCTTTAAATTTTCAAACTGTACCTAATAAAAACCAGAATATGGCCAGCTCAACTTGTAAAAAAGTATGGTATAGATTTTCTGATCTTTATAGGAAGATATCCAAAGGACAAATGATGGGTTTGGAAAATAATGTGGATAAAAGCAAAGGTGGTTACTCTGGGTCCAGAAAATAAAAATCTGGCCCAGCATTTTGTTTGAACCAACCGGCTGAGTACTCTGAGATTGTGACTTTATACTCAAATAGTTAGTTGAAACAAAATCTTGATCCGGGTATTTACTTTCTGAACCTGAACGATCCATCACTGGATTAAGTAAAATACTGGAATATTTTCCAGTATTTTGGAATAAGATTTTGTGCTTGGCAGAGATGTGAATTGTAGCAGCATTTGCCATAGTACCACTGTCCATCCCAGCATTTGAGGGCTCAATATAGGGGTGTCAAACTCCATTCCTGGGGGGCCGGAGCCCTGTATAGCTTAGCTCTTTCCCTGTTCCACCACAAATGATTCAGCTTAAGAGCTATGTGAATCAGGCGTGTTACATGAAGGGAAACCCAAAAATGTGCTGGGCTCTGGCCCTCAGGACTGGAGTCTGACACCCCTGGCTTAGTAACTTAAAATACGGGCCAGCAAATACTCCATGAAGCTGCACCATGCGTTACATTAGTATAATCCAGGTCCAATATCCAGCCTAGAGCTTCCACCCTGCCCAGCAAAGCTCTTCTGCATTCTGCCTCACCTAGTAATTGAAATAACTTGTTTTCCATTAATCATCATGCATTAAAACACCCACTCCCACACTCCAAACCCCGTACATTGTGTATAATTATTGTCATTATTTAGCCTTCTGTTTTTCTGCTGCTATTTTTAGAATTTTGTTTTAAACTGTGATTTAAAGTATAATTATTTCAGGTATAATTCTTTCCCATGTATGGTTTTATATATATATAAAAACCATAAATCTGTGGTGCCCTGGATTTAAACAAAATGCAGCTAAGCATGGATGTAAATTTTTTCAGTGTTTATTTTTTATTTATTTTAATAGCTAAAGGTGCATGTGAGAAAGCAACAAGCCATTATTATGTGCAACGTGTCCCCATTGCAGCATATTCAAATTAGCAGAGATATTTGCTGCAAGAAACTGCTTTCACATACAATTATATGAGACTCACTTTGAAGCCCTGTGCTTTCTGAATGGCAGCTGAGCATTTTAATAAAAGCCTCACAAATGCTACTAGACATTTGTCATTTTACCCTCTGTGAAATCGGAATGATTAATCAGCATGCATGGGTTCCGGATACTTCTTTTGAGACCACAGTCAGACAGTGGAAATCTGGATTATCCAAAAATTGTTGTGGATTGGGTTAAAATGCATAATGTGATGTTTAGATAACAGCAGTTAACAGACACTATTGGTAATATTTGTAATTAAAAGGTCAACTTTTTGCAAGATATTTCTTTAGTTCCTTGGTAGGAAGCAAACAGGGATTTCTGTTTATACTAAAGCATGAAATACTGAGATGCATTTTTATTATTGATATGAAGAGCAAACATGATGTCAAAGGCATCACCTGAGTGACAGATTCTATGATAGTCCCACATTATAAGTTACTCTTGGGTCTCTTTTTCAGATGTTCCATATTACTAGTGATTTTCCCCAATGTAGACGCTACTTGTCTTCTTAGATGAATGGGTGGGAGGGGGCTCTGCTAGAAAGGAGGTGCATTCAGTGTCTTCTCATTAGCCCAGGTCTCCCCCAAGTACGAGTGGGTGTTCCAATTTATGAAGCCCCCACTGTTACCTCAATGCACACTAATCAGCCAACCAGCAATTCACTGACAAGTCACTGAATACCCCATTACCCCTCAATTCATGAAATATAGTAAACCCCTGTCTGTCTCAATTGTTCACCAGTCCTACACATATGATGAAGGCACCCCCCCCCCTCCCCCCGCAATAAACTATGCATAATGTCCAGTGGTTGGGAGTTCCAGGCAAATCTTTAGAAAACATGACAGTTTGGTGGATCCAGTAGGAAGGGTTGGTCTATTCACATGGGAAGACCTGTCAGGAGATATCACATCAAGCTTGAGGTCGGCTTATGAGAAGCTCATTTAACAACCGTGGTGTGAAGACAAGGCAGTGATACAACACTGCGTCAGCTGGATGGGGTGTCAGAGCAGAGTGACAGGAAGTACCAGATATGATCCCGCCTGATAAATCTTGCCAGTTGCAGAGGGGAAGTGAAAAATAATCTCTCTTGTAATTAAAGGCACGGCACTCCAAAATTAAGAAAGCTTTGAGTCATGAAGTGCATCTATGCGTTTTTATTTTATTTGCCAGTTGAAATAACCTTAAGGAGTCTTTTGGATACTGAGCAGTTTCGAAAACCATAAAAACAAAAATCAGGTTTTGCAGCTGGTATGAAGTTGAAATGTAAAGTCTTTACATTTTTTGTTAAATGAATAATAAAAAGCTGATCGTGGTGGGAAGGGGAGCACTCTAATACCTTCCGAGATTCTCAGTTCTGCTTCCACATTGGTGGAGCTGGCATGGTTTACCTGTCACGTAAGCGTTTCCTCCTGGTATCCAAAGACAAGAAAGTTGGCCTAACTTGGCTCTTCAAATTGTCCGTAGTGTATATATGCGCCCTGTGATGGACCAGGAGTCCATCCAGGCTGCACCCAGCCATGTGTGACATGTGATGGATTATAAGCCTTGCCAGGATAATATACATTATTGTTCACTATAATTTAACCCAATGATGATGGTGATTTTGGCATGGATTTTGATCCCAATGCTACTGAAGATCTCCTAGAATCTTGCTCACTTTTTGTTATAGGGAATGATTTTTGAAAATCTATGATAATCAAATGAATTTTAAAAAGTCTCTACATGCTTCTGAGGGAATCTGATATTACCTTTATACCAAATATTGCAGATCTTCTATAATGGGACTACTAGATTATTAGTGTAACTAGTTCTTCATCTGAGCTATTTGAATCACATAGCTTAATCTAAAATCCCAGGTATTTTTTGTCCGACTCTAAAATTTAGCGAACTTATACGAGCACTCTATATTCCCCAATTGCAATTCTGGGTGGGAAATAAAATCTTTATGGTGTTAATTTAGACATTCTTCGCTTTGAGTTAAAATGTGATGTACTGTATTTCTCTGGAGACATAATCAGTACGGCTTTGAGCAGTAACACTTCCTATGGATACCCAGAGGACTGATAAAAATATTGTGAGGTCTCTGTTTTTTTCTGTTCTATTTTTTGAGATAAAAACAAGATCACTGCAACAAGAAGATGAGAGCTACGACTGTGACGTCCACGCCAGCATTCTTAGATTTCACTTGTAAGAAATCATCTTTGAAAATCTCAAAGAAGGTACTGCATAATCTAAAAAAAAAAAAAAAAAAAAAAATCAATCGTTTCAGGGTCTTGGTGAAAACTCTTCCCACTCCAAGTGCCTTAAGAATATGATAAATTAACTCAGCTGCTTCCTCTCTGTGTGTCCAGTGATCTTCAAATTACTTTAATTCCCTGTAAAAAAAAGTTCATGAAAATTGTGACTGCACATCATTAATTAATAAAGAGTGTCCAGTTGGGCGGTACATTTAAATTAAGCACTGCTTTTTAAATCAAAATGTAAAAAATAAGATTGAAAAAACTATGACACATTTAGATGTACAGGCTGTCCCTGTTCAGACAAACAGGTCCTATATTAAAAAGGACGTACGTCGGAATAGGATAATCACAGAGACTATTAGGTGTCAGAATGTGATTGGGACATGCGTGTGAGGCTGGGATAGTCACACAGCCATACAGTACTGTCCAGGGTTACAATCGTACGATGAACTACGTAGCATCGCGCTGCCAGGCATACTGACACCCAAAATGTATTTTTACGTCAATTTATTATTACTTTATTATTCCAGGTTTGCCCCCGCTATCTGAAAGTAGAGTGAACCCATGAAACCTTTCAAAGACCAAAATTCTGTAAATCAAAGAAGCAATTACCATTAATTTATGTGGGATTTTTTTTTTTGAGTGTTTCTAGACCCAATCGAATCATACAACAGAATACATAAAACTTAGAATAACATTAACATGTAGTAAAATCGTGAATTATACGATAAATAATTAACTATATTACTCTGCACGTGTCACTTGTATTTTTTGCCGTTTAAAAAGAGCTCCGACAGACATGGAGCTGTTCCAGAAAGACGGGTCCTGCTTTCAAATAAAACCGTCTGAAAGTCAACCAAGCGACGCCCTCCTGTGCTTCTGTGAAACGGTGGGTGAGCTGAGGCTGAATTAAGCACTTTGACTTGTTTATATCCGGGGCTGCATGAGCACAGCACAGAAGTCCTGAGCCATATTAATATGTCAGGCCTGAGGTAAATTACTGATGATGTCAGTAATGCTTCTCCTTAAACCTCCGCACATTGCGGAATGCGTAACTAAAAGAGTCTAAATAAATAAAATGTCACATTTGCTCAAATTCCATAGATGTTGTTTTCAAGTTTGGATGTGAGCATTTCATATCTGCATATAAAAATGCATCTTCGAGTTAGAAAAATTACAATTCCCCGTTGAATTCCCAGGCCGAATGCTGTCCGTACAAAAACCGAGTTCAACCGGGTTGTGAACTTCATGCTCCCCACTCCGCTTCCATCTTGCTTCTGGCTTCCACTGGTCTGCTCCCTTCAGCTGGCCTACCTCCAGCTACCGGCTGCTATTTTAAGAGCGCAACATATCTTTTATCCTTGGCACAGCCAGGCATGGCTCATTTATCTGAACATGCAACTAGTGTGAATTTCTTAGCCTGTTACAATTATCTAGTAAGGGTCACGCCATCCTAAACACAATGCATTAATTACAAGTGGCCATTACCGTTTTAGGAAAATAAAGGTTAGATTATCAATAACTCAATTGTTTTCTTCACAGACCTGGATGCAACCTGAATAGATATTAAATAAAATGGATGGTTAGGACATTTTATTTCTGTTCTTAAGATGAGTAAGGTGATTTCAGAAGGTGGTAAAGAAACTTCAATGTAATGTGTTATCATTTTGCAGCAAAAGAGAGTCTCTGTGATAGAGATTGCTAATCTGTACATGTTTTTGCAGATTGTATAAACTTGGACACTGTCTAATTTATTTTCTCCATTAGCTCAGGTCCATTTAGATCAGCCTGTAGAAGCACAGTGTCCCGCAAGTGGCCCTAGGAGATCCCTGGTTCCTACTTCAAATGCATCGGCAGCACCACAGCATGCATGGCCATGGTGATGTCATTTTTTGTCATAGGGGTCAGCCTTGGGAGACCGCCTGTCATGTTCCAGTTTGTCAAGCAGTTGCTGACCATCCCATTTCCTCCCCCTCTTGTTCTTAACTACTCTCACCTGTTCCTTGTTATACTGTATGTGATTCCTAGAGTTCAATGAAGCATCAACAACATGCACCTTAGGTCAACCCTCATCTTCTACTTCTGTATATGTGCTTGCCTTTGCCCTGTTTCTTAATTGGTTTTTGCCTTATATTGTTAAATTGTGGTATTATATCAGTGTAATTTGTCACAGTGTTGCCCAAACTTTCCCTGTGTTCAGGTCAGCCATTGTTCCTCCTGGATTCTCCTCCCCGCCTCCTGCATTGATCCCTAAAAGTTCTTTGATTTGTGTTTCTGTTTATGTCTTTGTTCCAGTAACAGAGTCCCCTTTATTTTACCTAGAACCACAGATGGACTCCTCCTCTACATTCAGTCATGATGGCAAGTGAACCTTTATTGTTGGTTGTTCAGCTGGCCTTTTTGGACCACTTTTGGCAGGTATGAAACACATCATACTGCAAATCTGGACCTCGATTCCAAATCCAGGCCTTATTTTCATTTTTTCTGGTAGTGTAGTTAGTTTAGGAATTACTGATTCTGATTGGCCAGAGGCTTCACACCTGGCTCACAATAAATCAGCAGTACTTGGACATTGAGGAGCATGATTTGGATAGCCCTGGGCTATAGGTAAATTAGTGATGATGTCAACAATGCTCCTCATTAAATTTCCACACATTGCAGAATTTGTAAGTATAGGAGCATGAATAAATAAAATGTCACAATTGAACAAATTCCATAGATATTGTTTTCAAGTTTGTATATGAGGATTTCATATCTGCATATCAAATGCATTTTCAATGCAAATATGACAATTCCCTATTGAATCTGAATGCTGCCTATACAATATTAAGTTGTGTCTGCCAATGATAAACTCTCTCCTATGCTGCTGCACAGATATAGCATTAATTTCATACGTTTTTCATACGGCTTCATGCAACACCGTGGCAATGCAGCAGAATGTCATTAGTGTCTATTGTGAGGGAACGTCAAATTTGTTTGAGAAAGGGAATGTAAAAACAATTGTGTTGGAATGTAAAAACAATTGCGAGGGAACACAAACTATTCATAGATATATTTTGCAACCCTGTCCCTTTAAGGACTACCTACTTTAGGGGCTTCTACTGTTCACTGTGGTGCTACATGTTCAGTTTGTTTTCCTCATAGGGCATTTGTTTGTCTCTGTTTAATTGCTTTTCTTTCTCCTACAAAGACCCAGTTTTGATTCAGTCTTGAAATAATAATTGCAATTTAATGGTTAACTTCACTAGTTAACAGTTAGTCTTTTAATCAAAGATGATATTTAATCTTGAAAAAAGCATGTGGTCTTGTGTCGCTTGTTCTTTTAATCACAATGACCTCTATTGATTTTTTAAAAGCCACTGAATTTGGATTTGCAGTATTTTTTGTCTTTTGTTTGTTATTTAAAAAATATCAAACAAGTGCCAACACTGGTTTGCTTGTCTGTGCAGTGGATTATGTCATGTTCTTTTGAGTGATATGGATGTAATATTATTTTCTGCTCGTCTTTTTCCTGGCTTTTTATGATTAGACTTGGATGCTGATGGAACCTGACTTATTGAAATGAGAAAAAAAATTGCCACAAATAAGATCAAGGTGATGTCATTGTAGTCAGAAAGTTTCATTTTGGATTTTAAGTGACTGACTTTTTAAGCCCGTGATGTGTGGTTGGCAGCTGGCCATATGGAAAACATACCTGGAATGAATACTTGCACATTACCACCTTTGTCTACTCATAGTAAAATACCATTTGCTTGTACTGAGCTCAGTTTTTATGCTGTACAACCTATAGGTTAGTATCATTCTGATTACAGTAACAACTAACATATTACAAACTAACCAGAAACATCTGAAATTATTACAAATGCATCCAGAATGTCAAAATTAAAGGTGTTTTCTGGAAATAACTGCTGCACAGGTAATACGTTTTAATACATTTTTATCTATGTTTTATGTCTGCTGTGACATTGGTAGTGTAAGCTTTTGGCTCTTTTTCATATCATTAAAAACTTTGTTTCACATTCATCTTTCATTATAGGTATGGAAATCAGGGGGATAAATCATCAGGTGACCTTCATTGTGCACATTAATCCGTTCCACCTGTTCCTCATTTCTACTGTCCGTATAAGTTAGTGTCTTCTGCTTTTGTTTGGACTGCATCCATTGACGCGAACGCTTGTCCCGCAAAGTATTTGCGGTCCGGTATTATTCGTTTTCTCCCCATTTTCTCACCAGAACAACATAAAATGTATTTGCCCATTCAGATGTCGTTCTCTCCAGCTCTTTTTCTGCCCCTGAAAGGTGAATCCATAAATAAAGACCTGGTCTGTTCCAAAAGCCTTTGTGACTCATTTTTATATTCGCCAAGCCCCTCAGACTTCCCATGCTTTCTTAATTCTTTTTGTACTAGACATAAAGTCACAAAGCATCCGCTAAATTGGACACATCAGGATTACGTCTTTGGCAGGACGGTCCAGCTCATTATTAAGCCTACTGAAGTCTCAATGTTTATATGCATGGTTACCTCAAATTGCACTAAAAAAACCTCCTCTCTTGCTTCACAGCACCATTATTACTGTTCTGTGATTTGCACCACTTAAAATACATACAAAAGTAACACAGTAGCTTTCAAACACTGACAAAAAGCAATTTTAGAACATAAAATTCTACAAAGGTATATTTAAAAATAAGATTTCAGGAATTTCATGGTAATGGTGCAAGGCCAGTGATTTCAGCTTCATGAAACTTCAGAAATATTTCTGAAATGAAAATGCCAAAATGTTGACTCGGCAGCTCAGTGATTACTGTAGGCTCACACCTCCATGACTAAGGGGTTTAGTGGGTTTCCACTGGGTACTCTGGTTTTCCCCCACAATCAAAAATGCATGACACAGGGTTTCTTTTTTGGGAACTATGGGAGCATGTGTGAGAAAGTCATTAGTAACTCATTAGTATTAGCAAATTTGCAAGTAACTTGTAAATAAAGGGTAGGCAAGAGATGGGAAGAATAATTGGGGAATGAGTGGTGATCAATAACTTTTAGACCCAGTTTTCCTAGTCTTACAAGGCAGTGGTCTTATCTGGATGATGCAGTGACAGATGACGTTTTGGTACATTAAAGCAGCCGTTACTAATCTAGCCTGACTTTGCCCTCTTTTTCCTCTCCAAGAAGATGCCTCAGACATGGGCCTCGGGGGCAGCACTGACCTAGGATCAGGAGGTAAGGAATGGCTGTTGCTGTATCTAAGTCAGAACCTCAGATACTCATAAAGCTGCAATAAGAATGAGTGTGCCAGTCAGCAGGGCTGCTCTGACTTTTTGCTCATTACCTCTTGGGACACTGGTCATCATGCACACCTCCAACCTGGCACAGGGGGTCGGGGGTCGGATGTTTATCTTGCCACAATAGGAGAGGATGGTTATGAATTGATGAATATCAGCAGTGCTAAAACTTGATCTTCATTTGAGGGATTTTATTTCTTTTCTTTAATAATTCAACTCAAAATTAATTTTCCTGCAAGACATTATCATCTGTGTCTGTTTTTTTTTTCTTTGTTACTTAGTAATTTGATCACCACCGTCAGAACTCAATTTCTGTTACATTTCATGACTCTGTCTCATTTACATCCAGCATCGCTGAGTTTAGATTTGCCTGCTTTTCTACATGCAAAGCTAAACATATACATGGTTATCATATCCCACTGGGATAAATCCATGTTTACGGAAGGCAGTAACCTTAATATAATGTAGTATAAATATAATATAAATATAAAAGAAAAATGCAAATAATAATTTAAATATACAATTCTTGCACTGGTTACCATGGAAATGCTTAGTATTGATGGTAAGAAAACACAACCAAAGGTCCTTTGTTAAAATGACAGATGTGGATTTTTTCTAATTAGGATTTGCTTTGTACAGAAACAGTTCATCCATTCATCCATCTTCCTGTCTTCTAACGTCTTATCCTCCTCAGGGTTAAGGATGGGTATTATAAAAATGTTAACAGTACTACTACATTTACCAGTACTGGTTATCGATCTCGTACTTTATCAGTACTTTTTTTTCGATCTCGTACTTTATCAGTACTTTTTATTTAAGAGAGAAAATGAAAAAGAACCAAATTAACATTGCTTTATTTTCTTAAATTTTTGAGCTGCAAACTGCAACAACGTTGCTTTGAGGTCACAGATCGCTGTTATAGATTGTAATGTGATTATTAGAAATGCAAAAAAATTTTACAGCAAAAGAAACAGCAACGTTTTGAACCGTTCACCATTATAGACTGATTTTATAAATGATGGAATGGTAAAACAAATGTAACAGATAATCTGAATGCTGGACTTTTTGTTGTTTTTACTGTGTGGTAACCTTAGATTGTTCAGATCACTAAATCCATGATCTGGAACTGAAAGTGTGATTTTCAGAACGACGATGATGCTCTGACCATCCATCCATTTTCCAATCCGCTTATCATACTGGGTTGCAGGGGGTCCAGAGCCTATCCCGGAAGCAACGGGCACGAGGCAGGGAACAACCCTGGACAGGGGGCCAGCCTATCGCAG